>CAEFZX010029708.1:0-22816 GCA_903066825.1 Alfaro cultratus
CTTCCCCGGGGCCTCCTCCCGGTGGGACGTGCCTGGAACACCTCACCAGGGAAGCGTCCAAGAGGTATCCTGAATAGATGCCCAAGCCACCTCAACTGGCTCCTCTTGACGTGAAGGAGCAGCGGCTCTACTCTGAGTCCCTCCCAGATGACCGAGCTTCTCACCCTATCTCTAAGGGAGAGCCAGACACCCTATGGCTCTGTCCTGGAAGTCCAGAGTAATATCTTCGTTAAAAACAGAGTTTACCATTTGAACAAATGATAAAAAATTATGTTGTTAAATTTTTTTAACAGAGTAGGAAAGCATGTGAACAAGCTGGTAAAAGTACAAATCCCCCACAGGGTTGTTTCAGTCTCAGCAGCTTCTAGTGCGATGCTGAGAGAAGAGAGTTTTTCCTTTAATAGTGACTTTTCTGTTAAAGCATTTGAGTCATATTGGTGGGATGGATTGCAGATGCTCCCTGACTATTGGGAGAAGCATCCTCGACTTCAGAAGAGCGCTCCAGCTTAAGGTTCAGCAGCCCTCCTTCTATATTTTTCTATAGAAGGAGCATTACATAAGACCAAGCATATTAATATTTTAGGTGAAGGAAAAAAAGGAAAAGTTTTGTTTTATCACATTCAAAGTCAGTGCAGTTGTCTATCAGGAAATGTCAAATCACGTCACTCTTCCCTCTTCTGATGAACTTTGTTGGATGCATATTTCATTTTTCAGCAGGACTTGGCAACCTTAAGGACCATTAGGTCCATACATAAGAAAACTTATGTATACATAAACTGTTCAGAACAAGGACATACTATTCAGTAGGTTGACATTTGTGTTAAAAAGTTATCTTTTTTTATTGGTGTAATATTTGAAATTTCTGGGAGACTGAGCTTTGGATTTTCATCAGCTGTAAGCCATAATCCTCAATATTAGTTTGTGTGTAATAAATATAAGTTTTTCATTATAAGTTAGTGAAACATTAACCTGCTGATGATGTCCCAATTTAATGAGATGCTCTTGCAGTCACCAGGATAAAGAAAAAACAAACAAACAAGGGAGCTATCATCTGAAGGTTTCGTCTGCTAACTGTCAGAGTTAAAAATCGAAAAACTTTGCATGGGAATTCAAAGTCTTTTGTCACTGAGTTAGACCTTAAACAAGTTGAGTTGCAGTCCTGTAGCAAATTATGTGCATCTGACTTTAAAAAAAAGTACATTCAGTTAGAATTTAAACAGTAATACATTCCAGTCATAATATTATTAAATCTCTGCAAATGTTTTTTTTTTTTTTCAGGCTAGCAATAAAGTGCACAATTAGCATAAATCAATCAATCAAATTTTATTTGTATAGCACATTTTAGCAGCAAGGCATTTCAAAGTGCTTTACATATCAAAAACAGAAACATAATGCAACATAGAATCAACAGTAAAAGCAATAAAAACATGACATTTAGTCAAGTTCCATCAATAAATTTATAATTGAGAATGTTTCAAATAAAATCCTAAACAGGTTTGGTTTTTTGTCGAATTTGCATCCATAGAAGGTTTACCAATTACGCTGTTATTATGTTATATGGAACAAAATACCTATTGCTATTTTTATTCCCACTCACACTCACAATCACACAATTTAAAACGATGTAAACAGCCTTTCAACAGGCTTCCGGTATGAGGCTCCGTACACGTCTTTCACGGAATTTCGAGCAGGGACTCCGCCGTCCCTCATGGATTTTTGTGCAATTCTATGGTACCTGTTAGTGTCTAGAATTTACAGGGCTTCCGTTACGCGCAATGACCCTCAGTCATTCGCCATTTTAAAGTGACTTTAAAGTGACTTCAGCTTATGCACAACGAAAGCAAATTAGCAATTGAAGCAGAAGAGCAGCCACAGTTTCATGCTACAAGCACTGCATCGTGTTCTTCATTAACATTTCTAAGAAAGTACACCACAGATAGTACTGCGGTTGTGGCTCATTCATGATTAAACGTAATTAAATCGCAAACAGTCGTTTCAGTATCTCAGTACGGATTCTGTTGCTGCATCTATTTACAATAAGATTCATTCTATGTTCTGACTTCTTTAATCACTCGTTCTCTGGCTCCTGGCGCTGCAGAGGATGCAGAAAGGCTATGGAGCTCTGAGTTTTTGTACTTGTCACGTTCTCAGAGCTGCTCTAATTCTGACAGCTCATGATCGCAAATGGCAGATTTGCACATCGAAAGCACCTGAACATTTTATTTGACTTGAGAAGAGCTGTTCGGAGGGAGCTCAGTTTGGATGGTTGAAATTTTCTCTCCAACAATTCCCAGGGAGCTCTCTCTGTGCGATGAGCATGAAGCTCCCCTCTCTGCCGATCGCTGCTCTGAGCTGTTGTCTTCATCTGTGTTCACGAAGGCTTCTCTGCTTTGTGGTTTGATGAACTGCACGCTTAGTCTCGGAGCGACTGTGGCGGCACCCTGATGGTTCGGTTTATGGAGACAGTGGGAGAGGGTAGAAACACAGCTCTTCTTGAAGTTCTCATTCATGAAGGCATACACGATTGGATTGTTGAAGCTGTTGAAGAATCCAATGGCCTGAACAATGGCGATGATCATGTTCAGGGTGACGCCGTCATACTTCTTTTCCAGATCATCTAGACAATTGCATATACACAAGCAAGTTAACTTAAATGTAGTTTTTTTTATTTAATTTATTTATTTTATCAATTTAAGGTTATGTGGAATAGATAAACAGAACAAAGCTCTGATTTCAGAGTTCATTTAACGGCTAATAAGAGCAAAAAAAAAAGAGAAAGAAGTAAGAGCCAAAATAACACAAATGGTCACAAAATAACCCAAAACATCTAAAGCACTACAGGCCTCCTTTATCTTCTATAGTCGATAGTTTGCTAACTATATTTAACTGAAAAAAGTCACCCAAAAACATCACTGATGTTGACCAGACTTTCTGGTGCACAATGGCATCTGTTTTGTTAAGTGAATATTTCAGTTCCCTTCTGTGTTTTTGTCACATTGCTTTTTGACTGGCTGCATCAGTCAATCAATCAAGTGTATTTGTAAAAGTACATTTCAGCAACAAAGCAGTTCAAATTGCTTGTGTCATGCATGTCACCTCACAGAAATTTTGAGCCAAGACAATTCAACATGTTCAATATCCCCAATTTTAGATGCGAGCAAACTGGATTCCTGTTAACACACAACACACAGCAGGGATATTTAATAAGAATGTCTTATTAGATAAGAGCCATGTCAATAATTGGGGGATCCTTCAGATTGTTGGAAGAGAAAAATCTGGACAAAAATTGGCATAAAGAGCTTGCTGTGTGAGCTGGGTATTATACAAATAGATAAAGGTTCAACGCGCATTACTATCTCCACCTCTGAATGTCTTCAAAAAATAAATAACATTTCTTTAAAGTGTCCTAGTCAAAATCTGGACTCTGACTGAGATTATGTGGGATGACCTAAAAAGCTAGAAAATACATGAATGAGCGTCCAAAAATTCTTCCACAGCGATGTTAAAGATTCCAGTTTCTGCAAACACTTGGTGGAAGTCTTCTGGGGCTAACTTCTTTTTCACATAAACCAGGTTGTTTTGACTGCCTTCTCCCTTTATTAATAATCATCTGAATACCGCTTTTCATATTTACTAAGGTTGCCTTTGCCTAAAGAGTTCTTCTGTGTCACAAAAGAGAAGAAATCTTTGTTTTTCCACTACATGAAGTACATTAAGCCGTACTTACTGTACTCAAACAGCATGTGGACTGTGTGGAAAGGAGCCCAGCAAATGGTGAATAGCAAGACGATTGTAACCATCATTTTCACAGCTCTTTTCTTTTTCCTGTAAAAGGACACATTATCATTTAAGAGTAAACACTTATGTAGACAATAAAGAGCATTTCAAATTTTACTGCTCTAGTTTTTTGACAAAAGTGCATCCGCTCCTAACAGCCACACAAATACCTCCGCTTCTACTTTAGAGAATCATAGTCCTAGTGAAAAAAGAACACAGGGATCTCCTGGTTATATTAAAGTCAAATTAATCAAATAATAAGATTATTACAGCCTATAATCTTTGTGTGTTTGAAGGCCAGTGGAGGTTTGTTTACATAGAAAGTGGATGGCACCTCTTGTTCATTGAAGAGAAGCAAAGAAGTCAACATCTAAGAAGTACTTTGTTAAAGAAAAACATAAACAGTCTCAGTGCCGACATTCTCTTATTACTTTCATTGTTGACATTCTTATTAAAATCTTTTTAAAAGCAATGTCTGCAAGGTGAGGATCAGTGAAAAGCTGTCATTATGTATTGCCCATGAACACATCATCTTACCAAGGACTTACACTGATTGGTATACACTGTATCCAGTTGTCAATTTACCATTTCAACAAAAATACTAAAGTGGGGGAGTTATAAGCAAGCATGCGAAAGGAGCTTCCATTAATTGTCTACAAATAGCATCCAAATGTCAATCATTACTGTTAATGGACTAAAACATTTATGTGGTCTACCTTCCTCTTCTCTTCACTAACTTATCACATCAGCATGTTTTAAATATCAAGTCTTTTTCTGACAAAAGAAGTGTGCTCATAGGTTGTAAATTTCATTAAACATCTTGTTAATTGAAGTAAACCCTCCTGTGGTACCCACCTGGAGATCTTGCCAATCTCCCTGTGGTTCATGGTATTCAGGACCGACGCGTCACCCACCCTCTTGCGAATCCACAGCTCAATAGCAATGCGTGTGTAGAGGAACAGCATGGCTGCCAGAGGGAGCAGGAACAGAGCCACCATAATGAAGGTGGTGTACGCCTGTCTGTAGGTCAGCAAACTCCAACTCTCCTGACAGCACACATGGTAGTGATCGTACAGAAAGTCATACTTCACCTGGGGATGAATAACGAGAAAAGCGCTGAGGCTAAATACATAAGAAGTGACAACTTGGATTAATAGCTTTTTGTCACATAAAGTAGAATACATTTTTGCTAAGCTTTGCTGTATTTATTTCACATTCAAAGTGTTTTATAAAAATTTTCATATGCCTTGACCTTTTCCACACATTGTCACATTGCAACGACAAGCTTTCACACAACCGAGTTCATCATTGAGATGTGGAGGGGAAAATATGCATGCAGGAAAAATCTGAAAAGTTGTTTGAATTCTGTGGTCAGGCCACCTCACTCATTAGTTTATAAAAGCAACTGCTACTGTAATTACATTACATTACATTTTTGCGTTTCCTTTTTCGTACAATAGTTCAGGTAAAGTCAGACTGAATGAAGAATGTCTGCAAACAGCTGGTGCTGCCACAGATTCTCAACTAGATTTAGATTTGGCCTTTGAATGAGTCTTTCTAACCTTTATGTTCAGGGTCATTGTCCTGCGTCATTGAGAAGTTTTTGAATATCCTGTCTTTCAGTGTTTGCATGTTGTAAAATTTTTGTACAAAAGGTTTTGCTGGAACAGTTGATGGGATCTTTGATTGTTTTTGAGGCAGCAGTCGGAGACGACGGCCCAGACAACCATTCACCAAAAATCACCACTGCACATCTACTAAGGTAATCACTTTTACTGTCTTCAGTGATGATGTGCTAATCTGTGATCAATTGTTTGCTTGACACAGATCCATATAAAGACTGTGATTATCCAGTGAAATGAGGGAAGCTATAAAAGGCTATCTAGTAATGGGGCGCTATGAAGGGCACTTACCTCTAGCTGCTGCACAAAAAGCATAGGTGAGCCCACTATTACAGAAGCAATCCATACAAGCCCTGTAGGAGTCATGCAGAAAAAAAGCCGATGTTATCTGAGAAAACAGTTCTTGCTTTGATAAAAACATTTCCATAAAATTGTAAAAACAACCTTTTTGTCATCAGCGCCACTGCCCTTCTCACTTGATTCACATGCTCCCAGGCAAGTTATTCAACATTTCTTTGATCTGTTTCAATGGCGTAAAGCCGCCATACTCAACTCGCATTACCCAATGCTGGATGATTCCTGGGACTGACTTTAAGGGTTGTATGAAAATTACATCAAACAAAACAGAATTGTTATTTTCACAGCAAACCTTCATCTCATTTTGATTTTATTCATTTTTCTTAAAGATAAAAGCACTCCCTCCAAACATTATAGGATCTTGTGTGTGTGATATGTTGAAAATAGTACAGAGAAGCATAAAAGGTAGAAAACATAAATATGGGAACTTTCAAGTGAAACATAATACCAAGCATCTTGTACGCTCGTTTAGAGGAGTACTGCCGCCTCATTTTCAGAGGGAAGACGATGCCCTGGTATCTTTCAATGGCAATGCAGGTCATTGTCAGGATGCCTGTCACTATGGCTGTGGTCTGCACAAAAGGAACTGTCTTGCAAACAAGAACCCCTGCAGGCAAAAGCAAAGGGGTAAAACAGATAAGGTCCAGAAAAGCAGCAGAGGTTAATGAAAAACAGTGAGGATGGGAGGATTGTGACAGGAAACAAAGGCAACCTCGTCATCTTTCCCCACAGTTTGAGGTGGCAACCGTCTCCCATTAGACAGCAGTAAGTGGATTCATTTCACAGATAACAAAGTACAGACTTTACAATGATGAACCCTGAACTTTTTGTGGGATCAGACACAGGTGCTTTCAGCTCTCTGTGGTCTTACTGTGATGTGCAGCTGGGTACATCTTGTTGGTCACATTGTTCAACGCACAATTATTTTCCAACTAGCAAAACAAGAGATTATCTTTGATCCTTCTAAGGAAGTAGTTCTCAATCTCAATATGTTTTAGTCAAACTTAATGGTCAAACTTCTCCCTCCTTAAAAATCCAACTAAAGATGTTAAATCACACCACCATACTCACAGTCGAAATAGTTTAATTTATCAAATGGAAATTTATGTAAAGGCAAATGTAAACCACATTTTCTATGTTCAATTTATATTCTGCCCCACCAAGTCAATGCTACATAGAATCACTTGGTCTTTATGTACGTCAGCTATGCATATCTACAGCCTAATACTTTTGCAGCTTTGTCCTTATAGCATAGCTCAATTTTATTCCAATTGAATAGCGGGGATCTGTTGGATTTAGGTAGCTTGTCAAGGCCATCACAGAAATTTGCAATGATGTTTTGGGTTTGCTTTACTGGAAACTGAACCTTCACATCAGGTTTAAGTGTTTTGCCTCCATCAGGGTTTGCTTTTTTTCCCCCATATTTGCTGTGTCCCATAAATGGACATAGAGCAAACTGGATTTCATTTCTGTTAAAGACAGCTTTCTTCTTGCCACTGGTCCATAAAGGTCAGATTTGTGGAGTGCACAACTATTTTTCCTGTCGACAGATTCTTCCACCTCCAACGCTGATCTCTACAGCTCCTTCAGAGTTGTCTTTTCTCCTGCTGCTTATCTGATTATTGCTCTCTGTGCAGGTTGTCAATTTAAGTGGATGACCTTGTCTGGGTAGGTGTCTTGGGTTCTTTCTATTTTAAGACGATGACTTCAACAGTCCTCGGTGAGATCTTCAAAGCTTTTCATATTTTTTTATATCCTAACCGTATTTTAAATTTCCCCACATCTTTATCTTTCACCTGTCTTTAATATTGCTCGATCGATATGGTGTTCGTTCACTAACCTCCATTCGCTTCACAATTTATAAACTCCTTTGTGGTTGTGTCCCATATCAATTTCCAATCAAACAAACTTGATGTTTGAGGACATAATATGAAAAAGACATTATGGAAAAAGTTTAATATTTTTGCAAGGCAGTGCTATATGATGAAGCATAAAATTATATTTACAATCTTTAGATACAATAAGAGAATAATACAAAGAAAAAACTAATAATGAAGAAAAAATGTGGCGCAATGGAGAGTTTATCCTCTTAATGTCTTCAAATATAAGAAAAATGGCAATAAAATCAAAAACTGCATGAGGAAATATTGTGGTATGCAGGCAATATTTGACATCAGTAGAGCTGCTTGGTCACAATGTCATTATTCCCTATTTAAAAAGAAGCAGGGCTGCGGTCCAGTTCATAAATGTCTGTCAATCTTGTTATTTTCCCTTTAATTCTCACATTTTGTCACTTTCTCTCCTCGCCTCATTAGTTGTAGTATTTTGCGGGTCATGGATTTGACCAGCTGGTCAGCTGGAGCCAGAGGCACTTCATCGCTCATATTCTCACAGACGTCTGACTCAAACTGATATGCCTTTTTTTTTTTTTCTTTTATCATTTTCTGAGACTCTAGGGCTTATTTGTCATTTCAGTGTATTGGCTACAGCTGTGGCTTAGGTTTCTCCTTCAGGTTTTATGCCTTGAAGGCATTCTTGTTGCTTTTACATGCTGTCCAACAATTTACTTTGAATGTGTTCTGAATCATAACTTGAGTAGGAGCCTTACTGAAAAGGGTTGCTAAGTGATACACTTAATATAAATTAATTATACTGATGTTTTCAAGCCTTTAGTTCTGTTAATTATGTTTTTTCTGCTTACAGCAAAAACACATTTAAGAGTAGAACATTACACCAGACCAATGAATTATTTTTTTTTTACTGCATAATGTTTTAATACTGTTTTAATACTGAAATGTTTAACACCTGCTAAAAGCAGACTGGGCTCTTCATTCCCAAATAAAATACTAAACATATTTTAAACTGAAAACTTTGGTTCGCTTAGTAAAAGTGCAATCTTTCTTGACCCTAGCCCAGGTTTTTGATGTCTCTGGCTAACAAGTAGCTCAATAAATAATGTAACCGCTGCAGCCTTGTATATATCCTCCAGATTCTTGAATGAGCTTTGACTCACAGCTTACTCCAGGCTGTGGTTCTTTGTTGCATATATATCTTTTCTAAAACAGATTTTCCTTCCATTCAACTTTCTGTCATTATCCTTGGACGTACTGTGGAATCCTCCAGCTGCTAAAGGAATAATCTTTTATTGCTTGGTGATCTTCTGGACAATCCTCAAATGAGCCTTCGCCATTTGTAGGCCATAACATTCTGTGTTAATCTATTAGATTTCTTATCAGTTTTTTGTTAAATTACATTTTTCTGAGAAGCTGCCTAAAATAAATCACTATGTGTGAAATGTATGGAATGTGTGGAATGAACATATATTAAATATGCAGTTGTGGTTTATAAATTAGAACATACATCCCAATGTGTCTCATTGGTAACATTGAAAATGTACATTAATTTCTAAGTAAAGTTCACTATCATTATTATTAGTATTTTACTTTTAAACAGTTAACAGTGGCTACAAGATGTTTTTATAACCAGAAGAAGCTGATTAGCTCTTCAAAAGCTCAAATAAAACCTGGACAACCACGAAAAAATGAATGGATGCAGAGCAGGACCAAAGAACAGAGCGAGAAGAAAGAAGTTCAAACCATCTGTTCCATCGACCGTAATGGTCAAGGATCATATCCCCAACTCCAACATCTTTCTGCCTGCCTTTCTGACCATACAGCCAGACAAAGATTTAGAGAGGAGCTGCAAAAGCTTAGCAACAACTGATGTGTCATCCAGGAAATGTTACTGTAGGATACTGTCTCTGCTCCCCTCAAACTGAGCTATTATCATGTCATGACAGACAGTCAACAGGTTTCAGTCAGAGTCCTCTTCAAATTCGTTGCAAGACTGACTGCTACCTGAGATTCTTCCTGCCCACAGCATCACCATCCATTTGAGGATACTTGGATCATCATATGAGTTAAGACAACATTTATTTTCCTTCTGTCATAAATAAAGCATGTTGATTAATTTGAATATTACGTGTATTAATTTTACAAAATGACCTTTTAGCTGTTACTCTAATTTATTTTTAATATGCCTGTATTGTATAGGGTGCAGAACGAGGGATTTGCATCTTCTTCTTAATTATGTTGTTTATTTGTTCACGCACTTAGGAGAGCAGGTGATTTTTATAACTATTTCCTTCAACTGCGGCTGACATGCAGCCACCTGAAAGGTGTCACATTTTCTGCGGGGGGAGTGGAAACATCTTTATGACTTCTTTTTTCCACACTGCAAAATGCACGTTATTTAAAACTGAAGCTCACCTCCAAACCATTCAGACGAGATGTTCTGTAACAAAGTGAAAGGTATGCAGAAAAAAGTGATGAGGAGGTCGCTGACCGCCAGGGAGCAGATGAAAATGTCCGTGGCTGTCTGGATCGCCCGCTTCTTCAGAACTATGTAGATGACCAGACTGTTTCCAGCCAGAGCCAGGACGAAGATCACCACATACATGACGACGAAGGTGGTCTTGGCGCTGTACGGCAGCTCGGGGATGTAGACGAGCGGCTGGATGTTGTAAGCGTTGATGAACTCCCGGCGGCTCAGGTTGTAGAACTGGAGCATCTCCTGCAGCACTTCGGGGGTAATTTTGGAAGAACCCTGTCCCGAATCTGTTGAGGCGGCTGCCATTTTCTCTTAGCAAAAGTATCTATAAGTCCGCCGCGAACTTTGGGGTGGAGGAGAGAACAAATCCCAACTCTTCAGAGCGCAGGCAGCATCTTCATCCTACAGGTGCGTGTGAATGTGGCGCTGACTCTTTCACCCAGCACAGACAGCTGTTGTCGCTCCTGCAGATGCTTCACTCGCTCTCTGTCTGTCTGTCTCTCTCGCTCTGTCTCCTTTCTTTTTCTCTTTGAATATATCGAAGGTAAAATTCAAATGGAGATTCACGTCACATATTTTTTTCAAATTTTCAACGAATTTTGAATGATTTTTAAAAAAAATTTTTATTCATGCTTGATTTTCGGGAATTTTACCTTCTCTTTCAAGGTTTGCGATGAAATAAACGCTGCTTAAAATGTACAGACTGTAGAAAGACTGCATCACCCTTTGGTAATGTAAACAAATGAGACCATAATCAAAACTTTTCCACTTATAGTTTGACATTTGCAATCCAACTAAAGAAAGCAAATTGTATAAATGAAATGAGAATTTCACATGGTGCAGCAATTTCAGATTCAAATATACTCTGAACACTTCCCACAAGGTTAAGAGCTCACAATCTGTTTTCCCTCAGTCCCTTTGTTTCCTGCTGTTGAACACCTGCTTTCCATCTGCTCCTTTGTAGCATCAAGTAATTAAGTTACCAGTATTATACTCGCAAATGTCAGACTCAGATCGTCTTATTGTCTTCACTCAGGTTTCCTGTCAATTCCATTCACTAGATGAGCTTCTTCCACCTTCTCTAGCATTTCTCATTTGTATTTGGGTCCTCTACAAATACTCAATATGACAAAGAATATGTTTCTATTTTGGTTGTTTGTTGTTGTTTTTTGCATAATTACATTTGTCAGATTTGAAAAAGCTTTGTAAATAAGTTTTCACAGCCTTATAATTATAATCAGTCACACTCGTGCAAAAAATGAGAACTAGTACAAAAGCATTACTATTCACGTAATGTGGTTGCACATTTTACCATTTCCTAGAGTGGAAATGGCAAGTCCTTGAATCATCAACTTTTCCGCTCCACATGTTCTTCTTTTAGCTCTTTGCTCCTGATTCTTCAGAATTACCCTGCTTCCTGTGTTAAACTGTGTGATTCAGCAAGCAACATTTCTACAAAAACAGCAAAAATGTTGCTCACTTTACTACTTCAGCCTCATCGACAACTTCAGCGTCCTCAACTTCAGTGTTAAAGCAGCATAAGCAAAAATGCCAGTTAAAATTCTACAGATTTTCTCCAGGCTATGGTCTGGAGCATCATAAATAACTTTTGGTGCATTCCAACACACATGCTGGTGGAATGTACGGTTAAATCAAAGTAAAATACAAGTTTCACAGGGGATACGATTAACTTTCAATAAAGGGCAGTCTTCAAAAAACAAACTGTAATCTAAAGAAAAAGTCAACAACTTCAGAATAAATATTTGAAAATCAACACACAAAACAAATATCCCAATGAGACACAGGTGTCAAACTCCAATCCTTAACAGTTAGTGTCCTGCAGCTTTTAGATGTCTTTCTGCTGCAACAGCACATCTGTATTATTAGGCAAGATGCTATGGAAAGTGGCTACATGCTGAGGAGGTGATTCGCCCATTTGAGTCACGTCTGTTGAACGAGTGACACATCTGAACATTGCAGGCCCCCGAGGACCTGTGTTTGACACCTCTGCAATAAGATGACTGAGACCAAAGCAAGGCCAAAGATTATGAAAGTGAGAAATAAATACTGCATATTGAGGTCTGTAAATATCAAACAGAATCTACTGGCTTAATGAAGTTGGATATTGTTTTTGATCCTCCTCTGAAAGGTGGAGGATTTACAAATAAGCTGCCATTTTCCCAAGGCAAAAATAGAAATTTGAAAAAAAAAGAAAAGAAAATCTAAAGTTACCCTCTCACCTTCACCCCACCCAAACCAATCAGCAATTACCAAACAGTGCAGTTGTAGTGTTAATTTAAAAAATAGCTTATCACACAGTTTAAATATATAAAAACTGTGGGTGGAGGAATCAGACAAAAGACTGGAGAAATGCCTCTAGTTCCTTCAGATAATATTGGAGGAGGATGCCAGGCTTTTATTTGGCTTACATGGGTGAGAGGGGTTCTGTAAATGTTATCAGCTAAATCAATGCAGAACGACTGGAATGGATGTTTTCGCTCTTCCTGGAATTTGTTAAAGGCCTGGAGGTGGCTGCACTTTCAAAAGATAAAACGTGATGTAAAGCGGAGAGGCTAAATTCTCCTGGTCAGGAGGAACTTGTTACAGTTTATGGTGAATTTGGATTGCATATTAACATCACAGGATACAATGAGTGATTATTCCAAGACACGTTTAAGACAATATTTTGCATTTTACATAATCACAAACCTTTCACAATTCAGACATCTCATTAAATAGAATTTCAACAAAAGGTCATTCCTTTCTTTCATCAATTTAATTCATATCGCATAAAAATGTATAATGAAAGATTTTCAAACAAGCAGTGATAAATCAAAAGTTTTTTCAGATAATAGTGATCTTATGTAATCTAGTTTTTTAACCAACTGCATCGACAAATAATGCATCACACCACATAAACTGCATTACCAAACAGCAATGAGGGAAAAATCAAAAGACAATGAAAAAACTGCTTAACTGTTTCACATTTTACATTTGCCTTTTATACAAAACCGAGACAAACCAAACCTCACAATAGGAAGAATGTTTTTTTTTTTTCCTTCACGACGGTGTTAGTGAGCTGGTCTCTTTAGATTTGTCTTTGAGTATTTGTATCTGAGCTTGTGTTGGTCTCCATGGAAGCAGAAGGTGTGAAGAACAACAGGGCACAGATTGAGTGTGCAAAATAGACATACCAGACAGTAAATTAATAATTGTGAAATATCTTTTATTTTTCAAGTGCAAATCTCAAGAGCGACGCACTGAACAAGCACTGAAGAAAGATAAGCCATAGTTTCTGAGTTTCCCCAATTTGAAAATGGTCATATTGAAAATTTGGGCAATCTTGATAAACCGGTGTTAGGTCAGATATGTCCCAGTCCAGCACTGAGTTGATGCAGTAACACAAGGCAGGGTTAGGTTTGACCAAACATTTGAGTCAGGGTCTGAAGCCTCCTGAAGAGAGGTTTGAAAAGCATAACCCATAATCTGGATTACTAGACCAGTAATGTTTTGATGAAATAAATAATGCAAAACAATAATATAAATCATAATTTTACAATCTTATCATTTCTTATTAAAACGTCTGAAAAAGGTTCAGTGAAGTCTGATCAGGTTCAAAATGGTGATCTTTGAATAATAATGTCTCGTCTCTAAAGTTTAGTCACAATTTCTGTTCTGGTGTTTGGTTAAAACTACCCAGTTTCTGGGCTGCGAAAGAGAGAGGATGTTAAATTTAGGTCTATATTTGTTCTATGACACAGGAACAACCCTCAGACTGTACAATCTTTCTGTTGATAACCTTCATTAAGAGAAAACATATGCAGACTTTCTTTTTAATAAAAATGAAAATGTTTATCAAATGAGGAAAAGCAGCCAGCAAAAAGACATAGATTTTAAGATGTATTTTATGGTATCATTCTTAAAATTTTCATATTTTTAAACTTTCATTTGAACTTTTCAATAATAAAACAGAATGTGCAAGAACACTAGAGTTAGTATTTATCTCACTTCAGGTTTCTAAGCAATGCAAAGCCCCCTCTGGATTCTACTGTTTTCTAAGGCATAGATAGAACTGATATAAAGTTAGTTCGTTTGTTTTTTTTGTTTGTTTGTTTGTTTTTCGGAATCTGAGCTTAATTTCCTGGAAAGTCATTGATGGTAGGAAGCATAAGTGTAGGTTTATGCTGTGACTTAGTCTTCAGAACCTTATGTAATATTAGTTAATTCTATCAAAATGAAACATTACTGATTTCTGAGAATTAAAATAGAGAAATATCTGAATGAGATTAATCATTAATTAATTGTTAAATTGGCCAATTTTAAATACAGTTGAAGTAAACAAAGAAAACATTACATAATTATACAACAGTAATTAAGGAAGTATGTAAATGCTTATACATGAACAAATATAATGAATGAATTAGAAACAGATTGTGTTGGGACTGTTAGGTCCTCTTTGAACATGACTGAATCTTGTGGGGACTGAATTTAGAACTAGTTCTCGGTAATGAACAGCTGGAGTATGATGAACTGATAACATATTTATGAAGTATGGAAATTCGCACACAGCCCAAAGTGTGCTTGTTTGCTGTTTTGCATGTTTTAGTTTCTAACAAAATTAGAACAGTTTTAAAACATATTCCAGGACCAACCCTATAACAAATACGTCTTACAAAAGACTCAATATTCAGCTGAAACTGGAAGAGTTATTCCTCCATCCATCACTTCTTTCCAACACAAATCACTTTATAAGCAGAAGAAGTATCCTCAACCACTCCGTAATGAAGAATTCATGGTGAATCACAACTCAACCAATCCTTCATTTCTCCATTTATGTCTAAAGTAGACCTGTAGAAGAGCGTAGAGCAGGGGTGCCCAAAGTCGGTCCTCGAGGGCCGGCATCCTGCACATTTTAGTTCTCTCCCTGGTGGTACCAACAGCCTTTTCAGCATGTCAGTGTTCTTCTTAGGCCTTCTAATGAGCCATCATTTGATCCAGGTGCGTTAAACCAGGGACAGAACTAAAACATGCAGGATGCCGGCCCTCGAGGACCAACTTTGGGCACCCCTGGCGTAGAGGTTAATACTGCCACAACCATATACTTTTTTTTTACTAGGAGAAAGTAGATCAGAAGTAAAGCTCAGGTGTCCCTGGAATAGGATGCAAAGGTTTAAGCAAATGCTATACATCACTTTATACCCTGTAGCACAACTCTTGTCTGTCACCAATCACTTTGAGAAACTCCATGATATATGTGGTTTGCAGATTAATGTGGTGATATCTGCTTTTACGTTATCAGGTTTTAGAGCTACTTTTTTAGATCCTGCAGGCAGACTCAGAGTCTGCAATGCAGCAGTACCTACTACTTTCAGGACAAAGAGGTAAAATTATCACTCTGCTGTCTCACTGCAAACTCCTTCTTCTATAGGCTTGTCACAAAAAACATCTTTGTCACTACCTAAACAACTCATGTGCCAATCCAGCCTAAAAATCCAGCATCTTGCAAAAGTATTGATATCTCTTGAGGATTTTGGGGGGGTTTTGTTAGGTTTTTGGGACGGACCAAGTAACACATGGAAATCCAGGTCAAGCTTGATGACTTGCATTTTATCACTAGTTTTAAAGCTCATATATTAACATGATTCGTTTATTTGTTCACACCAAGCAAATCAACTGGGCATCAATGAACAACCAGGTAATTGACAACATGTTTTGGAAGATTTTTTGTCTGTATATTTACAGTTCTGGAGAATCTTTTCCTTCACTTTTTTTAGCCTAGGGGGAGTTTTTTTAATGCACCCATCCTTCATTCCTTTGACATTTGTGTCTTTAGATGAAGTGACAGCTCTCTCCATAATGTAATACATCTTATTTTAACCAAGGCTTTTGCCTTCAGGCATGAATTTATTATGGAACAGTATGGGGTATCTTCAAGTTATTAGAATTCCACTACTGGCTCCCTTTTTGACCCACTGCTCTTTCTCAGTAAATTTGCCCTCAATGATTAGTTCTTTGCAACTCTTCTAATCTTGATACAGAACAGTGTCACACTATTTCAGACTCATTTAACCTTTAAAGCAGGTACTGAAACTAAGAATAAGGGAAAATAATTATATCTGTGTTTTAGAAAATTGTTGCAGTCGTTTGTAGTGTACTGTGTAAAAGGTATTTGCCACCCACAGTCTTCTTCAGTCATAGCTTTTTTTTGTCACTCTTAGAAGTTTCAAATATTCAAACACAATTTTAATATCAGACAAACAAAAGTTTTCAAAAGATTTTATTTGAACCCAAACCAACATGACTCTATGTGAAAAGTAACGCTCTGAATCTATTGACTAGTTGTGTAACCATTGGCGCCAACAATTGCCAATAACTGCAGGTAGCATGGATTGATTTTCAGCACAAGAGCACTCCAGGTTACATCTTGAGCTTTAGTGTATTTTGGGCTATATTGGATGCAGAAGTTATTTCAACATCTGAAAGAACCCTCTTTTATTTGTGGAGCTAACTAACAAAATAAAAAGAAAGAAAAAGTATTCTGACTGAAACAAAGCACTGCATGTTTGTCACATTTTTACATTCAGTAATTTCCCATGTTTTTTCTAAATTGAACGAGTGCTGCTTTGGCTGCTGTTTCATTGGTTTCTTTGAATTTAAATTGATATTTGTTTTGCAGAAAGAATTGGAGGCACCGAAGTGCTTGAAGTTCATGCAGGCGGTTATGATCAACCGTAGGATTCTACAGTCCAACTGAAGGAGAATATATAAATTATTAATATACTATTATCAAAACTTGGTATTGGTTCTGTGAACACATGAATTACCTTCTTACTGCAATGCCATATAGAGAAGAATAGCTGCAGACAGAAGTTTGCATAGAGTCATCATAGCTATGATTGAGAAATTAAGTTTGGGCTTTTAAGGTTACATTTGAAAGTTCCTTGTTCTGTTGTTGAATACAACAAACAACTTTTGTGATTTTTTAAAGAAGAATTGTCTGCATACGAATGAACTTATTCTGTTCTAATGACTACAAGCCTGCCTTGATGTTTATTTTGGATAATTATGTTGGAAAAATCCATTTCTGCCAAACTATCAAAGAACTAGAAAGAAAGAAAGAAAGAAAGAAAGAAAGAAAGAAAGAAAGAAAGAAAGAAAGAAAGAAAGAAAGGAGGAAAGAAAGAAAGAAAGAAAGAAAGAAAGAGAGAAAGAAAGAATACCCTGTGTAACAATCAGCACATTCAAGTTCTTGATTTTCCCACTCACTTTGGAAGTGGGTGGAAAGATCAAGGAGAAGGACCACCTCCAAATCCTTGAACTTCACCTCAAATCAGCAGCTGAGCTTGGATCGGGTGTCGCACCTTGACTGGGAATCTAAGCTCACAGGAATACTGGTTTGGAAATGGATACATCAGAGGGATGTTAAGCTCTGGGAATTGTTCCAAGTGGAACTTTATTAAAGGTCTATGCCATTAGTCTTCCAAGCAATTGTTTAGTTTTTTGCCTGAATTTGACTGTGTATACAAGGTCACCCTTTTGGTGGTCCTTGCATGAGATTTGGTACTCTTTTACTGAGTTATGATGTTTGCAATATATCACTTAGGGACATTTAACCAAATATGTGAGAAAAGTTGAAACTGCTGCATTCACTTCTTGTTTTTTAAAATCCATAGAGGTGGTATAATCATTAAATGTCAAGAAAAAACACTTAATAAGAATATTTTTATTAATAAAGGGAGATTTAAGGTAGCTCTGTTTTGTAGTTAACTTAAATCTTTAGATATATTCTTTGGAGATCCTGTGGACATCAGATCAGGATTAAAAATCAGTTGAGGATGCACTTTTATTATCAAATTCTGTAATTTTTTGCTAAGCTCTGAAGAAATGTTTTCTGTAGGCACAGCTTCTCAGTAAGCATTTATTTATGCCTACTGAATATGCTTCTTCTGATTTTGAGTTTGTCAGATCAGTTGTCTTTCAGTTGAGCTCAGACCTTTAATCAATTCTTAACCATTCATTGAACTGAATCATACATGCATTTGAATGAAATATTCACAGTCCTGTGATGGACTGGCCAGCTGTACAGGGTGCACCCCACCTCTCGCCCGTTGACTGCTGGAGATAGCCACAAGCACTCCTCATGACCCCATAAGGGATAAGTGTGTTGGATAATGGATGGATTCAATACAGGCTTGTATTGTGCAACAACAGGTATGTCGTAGCTATGAATAAATATTAATAAATGCCACAGGCACTTATTTAGGAAATGAATCATTTAGATCAAAATTACCAAGTCAAAAATAGAAGTCTGGGCACTCTTGTCTCTTCAATATAACCCTTAAAGACTACAAGATGGAAGAAAGAACTGCTTCGTTCAGGAAAGAGTTTTTAACAGGATGTCACATTTTCACACAGTGAAACTCCTTTTCCTCTAAGGGACTAAAATTGGGCAATGCAGTGTATTCTGGGATTAACAGTTTAGCAGCAAGAGCCCGGTTTCAACAAAATCTATTTTACAAAGGCATTTATGTGCCTTTCTTCATTTAAATGTTCATATTCATCTGTAAAATGCAATAAAAATGGATTAATCAAAAATTGACTGCAGAAGCGAAGCATTTTTGCCTCAAGATTGATAAAAACAGTTGAAGAGTCATCATACATCATATGAAATCTAGAAAAAAGAATGATCAAAGAAACTAAAAAAGGCAAAATACATAAAAAAAAGAGAGCTTGTGTAATGTCAGCTAATGGTTCATGGTTTACTGCTTCTGCCAAATCATAAGTTTCAGTCAGACTTTCAAAAACTCAGAAGCTGGTAGTATGTAAAACATCTTCCTTTAAGTATTTTAAAGAGAAGCCTCTCTGACAAGAAAAGAGTTACTTGGATTTTGTTGATAATAAATGAACACATCAATACATCTGAGCAGTTGCCATGGCAATACTTCAGAGAGGGTTATTTATTTTTTTTGCTCTTAGAGGGATGAAAGAGTTTTGTGCGTGCAAAATAAGTAGTTACTGATTGTGAAGTAGTGTCATCAAAGGGTCAAAAATGGTGATAGGAAAGCAGCATCTGCTACCAGTTCTAAGTTCTTCTTGTGGATTTTACTCATCCATCTCAAATAGCCAAAATCTTACTGGTTTTATACAGAACTGGCAACACACCTGCACATCATTAGACTATAACATGCGAAAACAGGTCAAACCAAACAACAAACTCATCTACATAACTAAATGGTCTGCAAAAGAATACATTTAATACAGGACAACTGTAAAGGTTACTTTAAAGAACCCAAGCAATACAATGCAAAAATGAAACCCCACCATTTGGTTGTACCCAGTGTTACAATTTAAACAGGAAATGGCAAGCCAGCATTCCCATATGCCTGCTCAGTCTGTAGCATCTAAGGGGACAAACAAAGAAACAAACAAATAATTTACCAGAAATCTACCTTGGAACAAAAAAAACATTCATTCACATAAAATACCTTGTCTTTATAATGGTATGTTTCTTGAAACTAAGAGCTTCTTTAATGGCTGGAATGTTAAATCAAGGTAATTTCTCTCTTTTTAAAGGCACAACTTGTACTGCTATTGTCAGTGGTATTGCCTGTAAGTGCACAACATAAAAGGAGTTGCTGAATCGTTAGTGTTTTTAAGACAAACATGGCAGGTGATCAATTCTTTACTGAAGAAGCCCACATTACCTCTGAGGTTTTGAGTCACCATGCTCCATCCTGTTCACACAAGAACACCGCTGATTTTATTTTAGTGGTTTTAAAATGCTAGGAAACTTGTCCATCTAGAGCAAATGAACACTAGAGCTTATTGCAAGCAAAAAATTGTCAGAGAATTTGAAAGCAGATTTATTTATTTTTTTGTTTGTTTGATTTCCACCGAACATTTTTTGAGACATCATCCAGTCTTTTCTTTTTCTTTAATATTACATGATTGATATATAAGACTTTGGCAATTGTGCAATTATCACAAACAAATAAATGAACAGGAAACATTTAAACTGCAATTATGACTGCATTGGTCATTAAAATGATTTGCATAGTGAGCAATATTTATTTTTTGTTTTTGTGAGGATTATTCATTTTTGAGACAATCACTTAATAGAATCACAATTTGTAGTACAGAATCCCTTAAATGGCTCCAAACACATCTAACTAGAAGGCAAAAATTAGAGGTACCAAAAGTCATTTTTGCCATTCCTAAACGCATGCTTAGTAAATTTCCTTGATGATGCAATCCTAGTTTGAATTTAACCAGTCAGCAAGTGAAGTTTACAGGCATTTACGTCAGGAATCCTTCTAGCACGTTCATCTGCTGTTCATCTCTTGGCGATGAGACCAATAAAAAGAAAAAAAAAAAAAAAGGTTATTTTAATTTATTACCCAGGCTAATAAGTTGCATGTTTTAACTCTCATACTAAAAAGGCCTTGAGACTGGTGTCTTATTCTTGATAAGAACATGATAGTGATAAGACAGTTTTGAAATATGTGTACTGTCAGAAGAAAAGGGAAAGTAACTCTTCCAACACAGTCTCAGTTTGTGCTTCTTCAAAAATAGTGCTTAGTCATTGAGTGGAAGAAAGCTATACATTTCAACTACACACACCCCTTCACACACCTGCAGGTTTTTTATGTCTCTACATGTTTAATTTGACTGAGTCATTCAACAGAAATATCCTCGGACCTAAACCAGGAGGCTACAAACTGCGGTTCTGGAGTGGCACATAGTTCTTTGGAACTTGCACTAGCTTTTTCTTTTTCGTTTTTTTTTTTTTTTATATATATATAGCTTTGGCTGAAATACACAAGAACCAACAAAACCAATTACAGGTTTTAGTGGTTTTTAGAATGATTGCATACAATTAGACTAAAACTTAAACTATCAGTAATATATATATTTTTTTATAAGGTTGGAAATTAGGTGGGGGTTTTTCACATTACTTACTATAAACCTCAGCATTCAGTCAAATTAAATTTATCCACCCTTCTTTTTTTATTGAAAGAGTTCTCTTTAAAAATAAAAAGAGATTTTATATAGTAGGAAAGAGTCTGGCAGAAAAGTGAACCTCCATCTTGGCCTCATATCTTTTGAAGTCTTCAACAACTTTTCTTCCAGGTTTTCCCTTTATTTAGTTCCATGAATCTTCCTTTGATTAACCTTTTTGCTGATGAATGGCAACCATGGCATAATGATGCCACCACCATGTTTCAATGTGGGCATAGTGTGTTCTGATTTGCATGTAAGCCCAAATGTTAAATTTGGTCTCATCTGATCCCAAAATCACTTTGACTTTGAAATTCTCCATATCTTTATTTTTGACATGTCTGGTGTGTTAATTTTACTTCATGTTGCTGTTTGTTCACTAATATTACCTAACAAATTTTTGTGGCCTTCACAGAATAGCTGTATTTATACAGTATTGAATTAACACCCTGATTGGACTTTGCTTACAGATTAGGGGACTTCCTTAGATAGTTAGAAGTGCTGCTTTTTAATTAAGAACTAAACAAAAGAGGGTTGAAATTGAAATGTAAGCCAAATTTTTGAGAAAAAAACTTTGGAAGCTCTCTACCAATTTTCTTCCATTCCACAATTATGCACCACTTTGCATTTTTAATGTTCGATCATAACAACCACACAACACCTGTGGTTGTAATTTAACAAGAGTAAGAATTGTTCTGCAAGACACTGCATAGTACTGGCCATTTCCTTACTGTTCTGTTTTAAGATATGAACATTAATTTGGCAGCTTTTTCCACACATACCTCTTACCTAAATAAAAATTTAGACTAAATAAACATCCCCACTATGTTAACAGTCAGGACAGTGGAGCAGAAGGAGGGAAACATGTTCCAGCACATAACCAAAATATGAGAGAGTTGCATCTGTGGGATGGAACACAACAAGCAAGTCCAACAGATACAAAATTCAGAAACAGAAAACAATTATTACTTGACATCGTAAATATCCAAGAGGCTGAGTAGTTTTTAGCATTTTGTAGCTAGTATGTGCATGATTTGTCTGCACTACTTTTCAGAATTTATCACATTCTTTTTCTTTAATTTGCTTTACTGGTTGCACTTATTTAATTAAGGCAATCATATGTTGTTGCTTATGCAACTAGATCAAGAGATGAGTAGGTTCATGCTCATTGTGGAATCCCTAGAAAATGAAAATTCAATTAGAAACCCATTTTTATTTTTGCCCTCATTTCTAACACATGAATGATCTTTAAATCTCAATGGTTTGTAGATTACAGTATCTTAATATGTGGGTGGCTTTGGTTTATTTTAGACTGTAGGAGCATTTTTATGAACTGAGCTACAAATTGCAGCAACAGCACACAAAATTCAGCCTCTCAACCAAATGAAGACAATCTGCAATCTGGGTCTTTGCATTGTTTGATGCTGCTTTGATTCACTACCTGGTTAAAACCAAGTAACATAACCTCCTATTTGAAATCCACTACAATTATTGAACCGTACAGATAGACCAGATATTTAAATTATTTTTTCACAGTCATTAAATCAAAATAGCTTCGGATAAAATAGCTCACAATTTTTGAGTTGAGTGCAGATATATATATATCTATATAGATATATATGTATATATATATATGCATACATATATATATATATATATATATATATATATATATATATATATATATATATATGGGTGTCTTTTATGTTATCAGTCTATGTGATTCAAGCAGA
>CAEFZX010029709.1:0-33188 GCA_903066825.1 Alfaro cultratus
TGTTTGCTGCATTTCATTCGGGGGTGTTTTCTTTTTTGTTTGCTGCATTTTATTTGCTTTTTGTTTGCCGCATTTAATTTGTGCGCGTGTCTTTTTTTTGTTTGCATGTTTTCTCTTTTGCTGCGCATTTGCACCTGTCGGCCACCGTAGGGATTGTAAAAGAAAACATTGAAAAAGGAAACTAAATGCAAGAGAAATAAAGAGGCTGAGTGAATTGTAAGGCAATTGTACTTCCCATGTCATTCTTAAGGGCTTCAAAACTACAGCAACCAAAGTAAGTACAGGGGAAAACATTTAGAGATGCAATAAAATGTTAAGTCTGAAAATATCCGCTTTTCATGTCTGTATTTCATGGATTACAGTATTTGGCGTTGTTCCTGCAAAAATGTAAACGTCTCAGTGAATTTGCAATTTGAATACAATAGTAAATGATAATGCTATCGTCTAAAGCAAGTTATCTATATGCAATTTAAGTTATTGATTACATTTTGCTCCTGCAGGTCGAAGATTCAGGTTTGATCTGCCATTCTCCCTGGAAGCTAAAGGTTATTCAGCTGTTTGAGACCCAGAGAGTTCGACATGGTATGATGGCCCTTGGACCAAGCGGAGCTGGAAAAACCACCTGTATACATACCCTGATGAAAGCTATGACAGGTGAGATTTTGTACTGGTTTGCTGATAAGGTTTTTGACTGGGTTTTTTTTGTGTTTTCACTTATGTACATTTTTTTTCTGCCATCATTCTTTGATGTCACACTTAATCCAGTTGTATCCAAATTTTGCTTGTATTAACTTTTTTTATTTATTTTATTTTTATTTTTTTATTTTAATTTACAAAACCTTGTTTTGTAAATTTCCAAACTATTCATGTAACATGAAGTGTCAACTCCCATGTTGAAGTGCTGAATGAATTGAATTGTATAGAGACCCACATGTCTCTTGTGGGCAAAAGGAAAGTTACTTAAAAGTTTAGCATATAGGAAACCATTAGTGCTTTATAACCACAGAAAAGTAATTGGTCAACATGTTCTTTGTGCAGAGTGTGGTCAACCACACAGAGAAATGCGTATGAATCCCAAAGCTATCACTGCGCCTCAGATGTTTGGAAGACTAGATGTAGCCACAAATGACTGGACTGATGGCATCTTTTCTACACTTTGGAGAAAAACTTTGAGAGCAAAAAAAGGTCAGAAAAGTTTGTCATGCAAAATTAATTGCCCTTATTGAAGTTCAGAAACTGTTGAGGAGCCCAACAACATGTTGCTGCTTGTACCCTAAGAGCCTTTGATAATGTATTAAATTGTCCAAGAAAAGAAAAACCTAAAATAAATTAAATTAACCAACAGGGCTGAACTTACCAGTGTAGTACACCAGATCCCAAAGGTTTTGGGGCCCCTCAGATATTTTGTTTTTGAATAGATGAAACATGTTATTTATGTATTCACACAAGCACATATTTCTCATTCAGGAGAGCACATTTGGATTGTACTAGACGGACCTGTTGATGCCATTTGGATTGAAAACTTAAACTCTGTTTTGGATGACAACAAAACTCTGACATTGGCAAATGGAGACCGTATACCAATGGCGCCAAACTGTAAGGTGGTTTTTGAGCCACATAACATTGACAATGCTTCTCCAGCCACGGTGTCACGTAATGGCATGGTGTTCATGAGCTCCTCTGTTCTCAGCTGGAGCCCAATTCTGGAGGTAAATTATTTATCTTGAATTGTATTTTCTAAAGCAGCTTAAACCCCTTCTACTGAATGCTTGTAGAATTTCAGATAAGAAATATCATAGGTTTAAGATGATAGAAAGGCAATTGTAGCTCAAATAGCCACATGTTGCAACACCAATTTCACACCAGGCAGATGCTGTCAACAAATGTGCTGCAACTGCTTCATGCTGTCATGTTAATATAGATCAAAATCCCTCAGGAATGTTTTCTGATTCTTTATAGAATCTATAGCACAAATAATTAAGGCAGTTCTGAAGTCCAAACAGGTTCCAGGCCAGTGCTTCGAGCGTTTACCTAAAAACGTGACTGAGTGTAGAAAGTGTGAAGTTTGGTTTATACAAACCAGCTTTTGGAGCTGCATTTTTAAAAATTTTGGCACAAAAATGAAATCAGACAACAGTTGTATAAACAGTTAAGGACATATTTATCCAAAGTCAATACTCTGACATTTTTTAACTAATATGAATAACAATTTTCAAATTTCTACAATGTCAATCACTCATATCTATGTGTTTACTCCTACCAGGGTTGGTTGAAGAAACGCTCTACGCAGGAGGCAACGGTACTGAGAAAATTGTTCTCTTCTTCCTTCTCTGAGCTATACCGCTTCAGCTTGCAATCATTGGAGTTCAAGATGGAAATGTTGGAGGCCTTTGTCATCATGCAATGCATAAACATGCTAGAGGGACTTATTCCCCCAAAGGTAACATACATTTTAAAATATAACAACAATATACATAATTTTTTATTTCTGTTAAAGTTCAACAGCTAAGTCACAGAAACCATCTAACACCAGTTAGATGTAGTAAAGATAATCCTCAAGCTGTCGGAGGCAAAATAAAAGAAAGAAATTCAGCTTTTCTTTTTAGGAACAAAAAGATGAATCGCAAGTGGGACAGAACCGCCTGAGGACTTGAGAGAGAAGATTATGTCAAACCACAGATCTGAGAATCTATGATGAAATATCTGCAGAAATGGCAATACTCAGACAAACAACATCTTCATTATTGACTGTTCCAATGTGATAAAACTAAGATGAAACGTTTTTAACACAAACCTAATAGAAAATGTGAAGAAAACACATATTTATCTTCGTGTAGGAATTGTGGGTAGCATTATTTTTTTATATACTGGTAAGAGAAAACAGAAGAGAGGTGTAAAACAGAAAACCAGATGAGCTTCTTAAGTTCACCTTAAAAATTGTTAATTCTCTGCCATCTGTTCATTTTAGGGAAATCTTTGGGGAAATCATTCAGCTCGAATTTACCTTTTGCCCTAGATGACCATCTTCCAGCAAAACTTAAATTAATCATATGCTTAACAACTCATATTTAGATTTTTATTTTCTGACATTTATATGTCAGAAAATGTAACAATTCCTAATCAAAACCTGTATGGCACACTTGAAAATAATTTATTTTCATTATCAATTTAACATTAGGCTTGTGTTTACCAGCCATGATCCCGAGGGCACTCTTCACTCTAGATTATAGATTTTCACTTTGTTTAGCACAAATGATGAACATAAATGGCTCAATTTTTGTCTAAACTAAAACAGAAGCCTGTGCCATTTCTGCATTGCTTTCCAAGTAGTTCAGTCACCAGATGGCAGTGACTTGTTTGCTTTTTTTAAACCTGTTTTCTATTCCATTTTTGTTTTGGACTCCTTTTTACAATAAAGCCGGGCACTATGTCTAACCAATGCATGAAGTGTACTTCTGCCATTTGCTTAACATGTTTTTCTCAATTAATGAGATATTATTGTACCTTAATTTTTAATAGTCATTATCACTTTTTATCTTTTCACAGTCAGTCAAATGTTTGCTTCATTTCCCAGTGATATGAAATGAAGCAAACAAACCAAGGGATATTTCAGTATTCCCTGTTTAAATTAGGCAGCTAACCAGCATTCCTGTACTTAATGTCGCCTTTATATTAGGAACTATTTGGAATAAGACTGATAAGTCAAGCAAATGAATAAAATCCATGGTAAAAGAAGTTTAAAACACAACAAACTGTAGAAAACTTAAGAGAAAAAAAAAAACAACAACAGACAAATCCAACATATTTGGCCCTTTTTTTATTTTACAATTTTAAGCCTTTTGAAGTGAAAGTCACTTGTGCAACTTTTTTCAAGAACATTTTCACTATTCAGGAACACTGTGGTGAGTTATCTTTGGAGCACCTGGAGCGACTTTACGTCTTTGCCCTCATGTGGAGCTGCGGGGCTTTACTTGAGCTGGAGGACAGAAGGAAAATGGAGGCCTGGCTCAGAGGAAATGACAGTATCTGTTTAAATGTGCCAGACATTCCTTCACCCAGTGACAACACCATGTTTGACTACTATGTCACAGCAGAAGGTAATTATATAAGTATAAACACATATTGGGATCAGATGTCAGGAAAAACACATGCTGTTTTTTTTTTGAAGGTTAGAAAATAGGTTTGACGTTCTGTTTTATTTTTATGTAAGTTATCAAGAACTTACAGTCCCATATGATAAAATTACATGTGTAGAAAATGTATTTAAAACATATCCCTCATCTTCAGTGCTTATTTTCACATATTATTTCTCTCTAAAAATGTATGTCTTTCCAGGTCACTGGGTCCACTGGAACACCAGGGTGGAAGAATACTTTTATCCGTCTGAAGTCACCCCAGAGTACAGCTCTATTTTGGTCCCCAATGTTGACAATGTTAGAACAGACTTCCTTATTCAGACCATTGCAAAGCAGGGCAAGGTAAAAAAAAAAAAAAGAAAGAAAAAACAACAATAAATATCTGTGTGCAACAAGCTTTCACCTCAAGACTAATCTGATATATCAGAAGCAATCTTCTTGTCTGTAGGTTGTTCATACATCAGCATATGTTTTTTTTTTTTTTTTCCGTTTATTTTTGATGTGATACAAGATGAAGAGACAACTGTGGGCAGAAATGTTTAGTACAAGCAGTGTGAACCACATTTATTGGCACCCCTGCTGAAGATGTGTGAAAACCTTAAAATAGAGACACAGAAAAGCTTAATTATTGTGAAAAGTGTGGAAAGATCAAATCACAAATTTGACTACATTTATTCAGTTGGGGGAAAACTGAATGGATATTAAAGAAGAGGAGAGTACACAGTGAAGCCAAGAATCTGGACTATCCAGAGAGATAATAGAATAAATAGAAATTCTCTATATGATACAACATTGCCAATATGTCATAAAAGAGGACTATGTGCTGCCCTGTTGCCAGTAGACAGCTAAATAAAATATTAAATGCAGATATTCCAACAATTGAATCAACTGTGAGTTTTTAGAAACAATTATTTCTTAATTTGGATTGTTGTTTTTCTTCCCTCTGGGTGTGTTTGTAACTAAACACCTCAGGAATAGATTAATTTTTCTCTTTAATTTTAGAACTCATTTTAATGTCAAAATTCTACAAACCAATCCATATTTTTATCTGCTCCTGAGCACATTGAGCTTATGCTAATGTCCTCAGGCGAGGATAGAAGTAATTAGAACATTTGACTTTAAATTGTGAAAAATAAATCACAAGTCAAACCCATGAAAAGTATGTCTGCTTTCTACAGTAGCTCACTGTATCAAAATGGACATCAGGACAGAGTCGTCAAATTAAAAAATTGAAAACAGCAAATGCCTCTTCTCCACATCATTTGCATTGTTTTATGTTCTTATTGAGATGTTTCCCTCAAGGGGACTTGAAACTAATTTCAAATGCAAATGTTTTCAAAGGCTGTTTTGCTGATTGGAGAGCAAGGAACAGCCAAGACTGTCATGATTAAAGGCTACATGTCAATGTATGACGCTGAAAGCCACATTGGAAAAAGTCTCAACTTCTCTTCTGCTACTACACCTCTCATGTTCCAGGTAAGAATATTCAAAATAGTCTTCATCAGCTTAATAGAAATATAACTTACTGCTTCATTACATTTTAATTTTCTAGAATAAAAAGAGCAACTTTGCTTTTGTGTCAGCACTCACCTTCATTTTGTCGTCGTCTTTAGCAGCATTCCCTAATAACCTTGGCTTATTTTGCAGAGAACAATTGAGAGCTTTGTGGACAAGAGGATGGGGACGACTTATGGTCCTCCTGCTGGAAAGAAAATGTCAATCTTTATAGATGATATTAACATGCCTGTCATCAATGAATGGGGAGACCAGGTTAGCAATCAGTCCTGAAATGGCTCTATCCAAACATTTAATCTTCACGATGATAAAGTTTGAATTTGTAAAAATATCCTCTTTGCTTTTTTGTACCTAGGTGACCAATGAGATTGTCCGACAGCTGATGGAGCAGAATGGCTTCTTCAACCTGGAGAAGCCAGGAGAGTTCACCAATATTGTTGATGTTCAGTTCCTGGCAGCCATGATTCATCCAGGAGGAGGGCGCAATGACATTCCACAGAGGCTGAAAAGACAGTTCTCTGTCTTTAACTGCACACTTCCCTCCAATGCCTCCATAGATAAGATATTTGGTTAGTATAACGGTGTGAAAAGCATCAGAGATGTTATTTCAAAATGCTGTTGATTTATGTTACATTTTTTTTGACACCGTAATAAACTGGTAGAAAAAAAACCAAGTTAGGGTCTAACCCATTCTACATCCTGTATCTTTGATAAGAATGTATAATAATACCACAATTGCTTCCCTTATTGCACAGGTGTGATTGGCGAGGGCTACTTTTGCACTCAGCGAGAGTTTGGCGAAGAGGTTCAGAGCACTGTGCGTCGCTTAGTGTCTCTAACCCGACGTCTCTGGCAGATCACAAAGCTTAAGATGCTTCCGACTCCTGCAAAGTTTCACTACATCTTCAATCTGAGAGACCTGTCCAGGGTATGGCAAGGGATGCTTACAACTACTGCTGAGGTAGTCAGCTCGGTCCAGGTGAGGTGGATTTTATGTTGTGTCTTCCTAGCTGTTCTTTTTAATAACTTGAATTTTATATCATGTTTAGATGTAAAGTATATTCATCATGCCCCTGTGCAGAGGCTTGATATAGTCAGAAGTCTGTGAAAAAGAAATATTTAAATTCCCTCTAAAGACATAGAGTGGCAGTATAACGGCATGATCTATTATTAAATGAAATATTCACAATACTGGAGAGACATGTGAGCATCTCTTGGTAAAGATGGATTAAACAGAAAAAAATATCTGCATTTAAAATTAAGTTCTTGCTGAGGTGGCCCACTCTACATTAGTGTGTGGCCTTACTGAATAATTGAACACAGTCAAATTTATACTCTAGCTCAGACTGTCCTACATCCCTGCTGTGGCTCCTAGCCAAACTCAGATTGCTCTAGGGTAAAACTCATAACATTCAGTTAACAAAACAAGCCAACCAGAATATAGGGGCTGGTACTTGTTTCTAAGTTCATACACAAACTCATTTTGGACTACAGCAGTTCTTTCCTTTCAAAGACATGTCCCAGTTTGACTTTGCTCCCTTTTTTTTGCATTTGATTTTAGTAATCTTTGCTAACCTTCTGTCTTTGTGGAAAAAAATTATTTCCCAGGTGTTGCTGGCTCTGTGGAAGCATGAGTGCAAACGTGTGATAGCTGATAGATTCACAATGCCTGATGATGTGGAGTGGTTTGACCAAGCTCTGGCGGAGCTGGTGGGAGACGAGTTGGGGGAGGAGCTCAGGAACACGGTGGATTTTGGAGTAGACAGATACTTTGTTGACTTCTTAAGAGATGCACCAGAAGCTACAGGTACTCATAAAGCAGGAAAACTTGCCATATTTTCTAGTGGATATTTCCCATATTCTCTCTTTGACATTTAATTGTATTGTTGTGAAACTATTTTCTCACAGGGGAGGAACCAGAAGATTCAGACTTTGATTTACCCAAGGTGTATGAACCTATTGAGTCATTTGAGAGTTTAAAGGAGCGTCTAAATATGTTCCTGTGTCATTATAATGAGAGCATCAGGGGTACCGGTGTGGACATGGTCTTCTTTCAGGATGCGATGATACATCTGATCAAGGTAATTATCAACTGTTATATGGTGAACATAATCACACATAGACCATTGCTTTTTTTTTTTGCACAATTTCAAACGCTATCAAAACGTGACCCCTACAGGATCATTTAAACCTGTATATTTTACGTGAAGGCTAATTTATAGCTACAATAAGGAACTTTGTGTTGTGTACAAAGGTTAGTTATTTATATTAGGAACAGGTTTGGCGTAAGATCTGTTAAACTGCTGGGCAGCTCAACATGGATTCCATTTATTTAATTTTCCTTTATTTACTTAAAGACAAAATTATTGCAGAGGTCAGAAATTACATATTAGGGATTAGCATGAGTAAATAGCTAACCCTTAAAAATGAAATGAGCAGTATAGCTGTAAATATCCTACAGTTATACTCTAAGATAGAAGCTTTTAAATGTAGCATGTTCATAACATGCAGGTTAAAAACTTAAAGAATCAAGCAAAGCTATTTTGCTGTAATAAATCTGGCTTTCCTGTTACCCACTTTTGTCTCTCTTCTTGCTTAAGTGGCAAGAAGTCTATGTCTGTGTTGAAAAGCTTATTACCTTTATCCTCTTTTTCCTTCTTTTTTTTTAATTTTTTTTTTACATTTTTGAATGTTTCACTGATGCTACAAATTTCCAGAAGGATCTCGTATATGGGCTAAGCTTGAGATTTCTCAGTACATCTTTACCAATGTGATATACAATCATGTTCAATAAATTAGAATATGCACCCTGATGAGGGTTGTTTGTCAGAATAAAAATACCTTATGAAGACAACAATGTGTTCCAGTATTAAGCATACTGTCTTTAACCCCACATTTGTGTAATAAAAAACAGTTTGGTCTGAAGTAATGTTACAATCTCCTGAGAAATTAGACTACAGGAAGAATTTCTCAAATAGTCTGTGTGTAATGTGTTTCACTGAGTGAATTGAGTTACTGAAATAAATGAACTCTTAAATCATATTTAACTTATTGAATATGACTTTACTTGCATGTCATCTTTCTTTTGTATGTTTGCGTATGTTTTATGTGTGCAGGTATCAAGAATAATTCGGACACCAGGAGGTAACGCCTTGTTAGTGGGTGTTGGAGGTTCTGGCAAACAGAGCCTGATCAGATTGGCCTCATTCATAGCTGGATACAAAACCTTCCAGATAACCCTCACACGGTAATGCTCGCACTCATTATCAAAATTTCAATATTCATTTCCAAGATCTGTGGCATGAGGAAGTTGAAAAGTCTGTTTAGTGTGAGGTAACCACTGAGTTTAGCTTTTGAATCTTTATCAAAACAATTGAAATCTAGTTATTTATTGTAGCTCTTAGCATCCCTTATCCTTCTGCATCTGTTGTTAGAACTTATTCATGAGAAAAAGAACAACCTTCTATTTTATTAACTTTTTGTTTTGTTTTCCTGTTCACAATATTTTTTTAATTATTATTTTTATCTCACTCTCTTTGTTACTGTCTGTGGCTGTCAAAGGTTTTTCCACATGTTCCCTGTGGGCACTTGTGGTCATCATATTTCCCTCTGGCTAAGTCTCTAACTGGGTTTGGTGGTTGCTATTAATATGAATGAGCCTTTTTTCTCCTCTTGACTTGCCAAAGTATCTCTAGGGCAAACAGGCACTTCAGCTGCATGTTCGCTTTATTTATTTATTTTTTCTTCTGTTTACTCTTTTCTCTAGCATACAACAGACCCATGCACATTTGACCCTTTATTTAGTTTGGTAAAGTAAAATCTGTTTTAAATGAAACATTTGTTTAGCGGTTTACATCTTTAAATTATGTCTCTGTTAACGTCTGTTTTAATTTTTTAATTCTTCAGAACAGTTTGTTCTTGATTATTTCTTATGACAGCTTTGAATGGCAGCCAGTTTAATGCCATGGCAAAGTTGTTTGGCACTCATGTTAATTATAAACTCCACTTCTCATTCGAAGGTGTTATAAAGGATACGTTAAAGAAACACTTGTGGTTCTCCCACTCACCCACCAATAAATGGTTAAACATTGATGAAAAAGAAATTAAAATGAACTCAGCAACACAAATTAAGTTAATGCAAAATGTATTTACACATTGTGTCAATATATGTATTAAATATAGTATGTTCAAACAATTATCATCAATTATCACAAATATCATCTTGTTTTTCTCTGTGTTACTTTGTAAATTCAAAATTAGTAAAAAGGTTACATTTTCTGTGCAAGAAGTGTTTGTAAAATACAACTTTTAATAAAGGCTAGTAATAAAGGTGGAAATTTGTTTATATGAAATTAATTTGAAGAAGTCTGCTGCAAGCCCCATCCTCTGAAATTTTGACTAACAAACATTTTGCATTTGCTTAAATGTTGCAGCTCCTATAACACTACTAACTTGCTGGATGATCTGAAAAACTTGTACAAAACAGCGGGTCAGCAGGGAAAAGGTGTCAGCTTCATCTTTACCGACAACGAAATCAAAGATGAGTCCTATCTGGAGTACATGAACAATGTCTTATCATCTGGAGAGGTCAGAATCACAAATATTAAATGCTCAATGTTTTCCTTCACCTCCAATAATTTTTCCAACAGCTTGGACTTTTCTATTATTTCAAATAGCTTTTTTTCTTCATATCTTCTGTACCGCTCATTTGATTCCTGTTCATAACTTTGTTGAGTTAAGATGCTCCGTCTGCCTCTCTGTGGGAGCACAGGTGTCCTTATATTATCCCTTCTTCTTCTCTTTGACTCTTTCTCTGCGTCCTTTTCTGAATTACAATTTGAGCAGCAGATGCTTTAACAGGGGAGATAAATTGAAGTGGGGACCAAGAAATAGGAGGCATTGTGACTGGGCATAGTTTATCAATAACAGATTTGTGTTTTGTGGAGAGTAGACTGTGTTGTGCTGATTCTTGGGAGATAAGAAACTAAATGGAATGATAAGCTGCATTTGTGAGACTGGTCAACCAGGTCAGACAGAGACACACCCGATGTCTCTCCTGGCAGCTTACAATTGTGGACATAATGCTTGAAATTAAATTTGCATGTCATTTTGGAATTAAACTGTCCAATCTATCAATTTCTATAAATTAAAACAATGTTGCTTTTTGGAGGTTCTCTGGGTAAATGGAAACAATAATTTGCTTTGACAATGTGAACACATTATCCTAATTTCAGTCTTTTTTTTAGTGTAATAAGTTGAAATGCATCCTGTAGTTATATAGAGCAAAACAAAAAATGCCCCTTTTCATGCACATTATTTTTTAAAGAATGGAAGAAAGATTAGTACAATTCTACAATAGAGATATGTAACTCTGTTGTGAACTTGTATCATTGCAAGTTTAACAAAACAAGTGTATTTTTATCTTTAGGTGTCCAATTTGTTCGCTCGTGATGAGATGGATGAAATCCTCAGTGATCTCATTCCTGTTATGCGGCGAGAGTTTCCAAAGCGACCACTGACCAATGAAAACCTGTACGAGTACTTCATGTCACGGGTCCGTCACAATCTCCATGTTGTTTTGTGCTTTTCGCCCGTTGGAGAAAAGTTTCGCAACAGGGCATTGAAGTTTCCAGCACTGATATCTGGCTGCACCATGGACTGGTTTAGCCGCTGGCCAAAAGATGCACTTGTTGCAGGTACATCACAAGGGCGATGTCTCATTATGGCATGAATTGATGTCATTTGTTGGTAGTATTTGTTTGTTTAGATATACATAGTGTTGCATTGTATTCACTGCTTTGAACATGCTGGTATTTTTATGATTTACTGACTTACTGAGCTTTGACCTTATGTCAAAGCTTTATAAATATTTGGACCACTCGTCAATATTTGTTTTTCAGAATTTAACGTAGTCTCTACGCAGGAACCTATCATTTTCAAACAGAATGAACAAGTACCACCATTGCTGGCGAACCCCTTTATAAAATGGTAAATAAATAAAATTAATAAAAGCTATAAAAGAAACTGAAGTTTATGGAGACAGTGTAAGTAAAGTGAAGGTTAAGTCTATAAGGTTCAAAAGAGTGCTTGAACCACAGAGTTGGAGTTTGACTGTCAGCCTTTAGAAGCATTTTAAGATCAGAGTAAAGATGATACAGGATATTAGTATACAGACGTCTCATTGATCCTTACCATCAAAACTAAGGTGCATTAAAAACAGAAAATTTTGAGAGCTTTGGGGAACGACTACGACCAATTACACCGACTTTTTAAGGAAACCGAAAACAGAGTATCACATTTTAAATCTTCTTTCTGTAAATTGTTGACTCACTCAAATTCAGCCATGCTGACATATCAAACGATGGCAAAAATCAATAATTGAAACTCATCACATCTTAAAGTTTGAATTTTACAGCTACATTTATGTGTAGGCGTGTCAGCTTGGATTATTCCTTCTCATGTTTTATTCTGATTGGTTCACACTTTTTTTTCCCCATGTGCATTCTGCCATTCAGTTTCAGAGCACTTCCTGTCTGCATATGATATAGAGTGCTCACCACAGATCAAACAGGAGGTAGTCCAATGCATGGGCTCCTTCCAGGATGGTGTTGCAGAAAAGTGTGTGGAGTATTTTCAGAGGTACAGTATTTCAACACACTGGATATTTAAGCTTGGAACCTTACAGGACATAAAAAAAAGCACATACAAAAACTTACATTAAACAATACACTTACAAAATGCTTTTAAAATATTTGCCTCTTACTAATTTCATTTGTCTTCGCTTTAGGTCTCTTGTAAATTTTCAAACAAATTTTAATATCAGATAAACATACAACAATAATTTTGTTATTCTACTCCTTTCTCCCAAATAGTTAACTTAAGAGTGCATGAAGAGGTGACGGTAATTTTTGGCTTTCAATTGAGCTTTTTCTTAAAAGATAATATAGTATGCTATTTTTTTTTTTTTGTTTTTTTTTTTTTGTTTTTTTTACCATGCATTCAAGTTGAAGAAGATGATTAATAGGTAAATTAAAGTTTAGAGATTTGCGTCTTCCTAATATGTCATAAATTTATTCTAATGCTATCTTAACTGAACCTAGATACCGACGATCCACCCATGTGACACCCAAGTCCTACCTGTCCTTCGTTCAAGGCTACAAGACGATCTATAAGGAGAAGAAGTCTGAAGTCCAGACACTGGCCAACAGGTAAAGAGTAAAGGATAAATGAAAGTGCCCATGCATAACAACAAATATGATCTATTACCTGTACCATAATTCAGTTATATCTTATTTCACTACTGTAGTCATACATAAACTAATATTCATCTTATTTCAAACTGCAAGCATTTCCAGTTTAATATTCAACACCATAGGGTCAAATTGTGGGTTAGAAATAAATTTGTCTCTGGTAAATCATGCTCATTTACCAGATCTTATTTCATGCTTACTTCCATTTGAAAACCAAACAAAGTGCATCAAGTACTAATAGAGATTCCACACCTGAAAGCAACATAAAGTCTTTTCTTTAACGATTATTTACCCTAGAACCTCTGAGATTTATTGGCATCTGCTGAAGGGAGCTACCTTGACATTAAAAAAAATCTGACTCATGACCCAAAAGATGAAATATCTCTGCAATGCTCAAGTATTTCAATTACCTGGTGCTAAACAGAGATTGATTCAAGCAGGAAGTCATTCGGGGCAGCCTAAAGCTTTTACAACTACTTTGCAAACACAGTCATTTGTCCTGAATTTCAGATTTTATACTAGATGGGCTTCCATCCACACCACTGCAGCCCCCATGCTACAAATCTTGAGTATTTACATGAAACCTGAATGACTGTTTTTACTGTTTAGGATGAACACTGGCCTGAAAAAGCTGAAAGAGGCATCAGAATCAGTGGCTGCTCTGAGCAAGGAGCTGGAGGTGAAAGAAAAAGAGCTACAGGTGGCCAATGACAAGGCCGATACGGTAAGCAGATTTGTTTTGCTTGCATCTGAGTGGTTTCTGTTTTAGGTTCTCAAAGAGGTCTTTCTTCTGGCAGCTGACAGACAACCTATGAATGCATTTCCATTTTTTAAATAAATATGTACTTTGGAAAGTTACGTTTGTACTCTATGTGCATATGCATTCATTATCAGTGATAAAATCCAAAATATTTGTCTGCGTTAATGGGGAAAAAAACCCTGTCTTGTTTTTGTCTCTCTCTCCTTCTTTTTTTAAATATTAAAAAAAAAATCACTTAAGCATAACATAGAGTCCCAACCAGAAATCTACATAATCTCATCATCTGATAAAAATCATGTTATTTAGATTTAAAATATTTAGCTTTTTAACAAGATCTTTTTCCATGTTGGAAAACTGGTGCCACATAAAACTTGAATGGATTTTTAAAACTAGTAGAGGGTATCAGTTACAACAGATGTAAACCTCTGACAGGAAATGCAGACAGTTAAGAGTATGCTCTAAGATTAAAGTTTTTGTGTTGACGTGTGTGCAGCAATCCATGCTTAATCAGGATGGGGTGATTTGTGTCTTAGCTTGTAACTTTAACATGTTCCACACATTATTTTAAACTAAGTTAAATAAATAAGTGTTAGTCGGCTATGGTGCGAGATTTCATTTTCACCCTGCTGTGTGGTAAAAAGTGAACACTGCGATACTAATGGACATGACTCATTTTTCTTCCAGGTTCTCAAAGAGGTGACAGTAAAAGCCCAGGCGGCAGAGCGGGTAAAGGTCGAAGTACAGAAAGTGAAGGACAAGGCTCAAGCCATTGTGGACAGCATTTCAGCTGACAAGGCCATTGCTGAGGAGAAGCTGGAAGCTGCACGGCCAGCTCTGGAGGAGGCAGAGGCTGCACTACAGGTGTGGCACTCATAACCGATAATATTCAATATGCAATTGTCAGGTTTTACCTCAGCTTTTGTTCTCTTTTTTTTCTTGAGAGGACTGAATTAATTTTGTTTTTGCGTATGTGAATAATGTCCACAGACTCAAATTGTTCTAAATGCTAACATAGATTAGTTTCAGACTGCAGACTATGCTACCATGCACAACAAAACAGCTGAAGATAATGATTATTTGTTTTGGAACCAAAGAGCTGCACAATAGAAAATGACCTGGCAATCATAGAAGATGATAGTACTCACACATTATTATGGTGTTATTTTTTTCCCCACATTGTTCTTAATAATAAAGCATCTGGCATTCATGAATGCCTGAACTAAGTGTGAAGTGTTGCATCAAACTAAAACTAAAACAGATGAGACTCTTGGGTATTAATCATCAATGCCATGGTCCTGCAAATCGCAATGCAAGTCAGTGTATAAAATCTGAGGCTTGTTCCCTGGCAAAAATAAATAAATGAGCAAAACATTGTGCCCTTCCAAGAAAATGAAAATGACAAAAACACTGCAATCCGTTTCCTTTCAAGATAACTATTGCCATGAGCTGTATATTCTGTTGGAACAACAGATTTTTATAGACAAATGTGTCCTCCAGTGTAGTAAATCTCTGCCAACTTGTTTATTTCCGCAGTATTTGATTTCATTCCATTTCTGCCTAGACTTCAGATTTAGCCTCTGCTCTAAATGGCAGTGACTAGAGCTCAGCGTTTTGCCAATATATCAGTGTATATTACAGGGAGCTCAAAGATGTAATGTAGAAAAACATATATATATATATATATGTATATATATGTATATATATATATATATATATATATATATATATATTATTATATTATTATTTTTTTTTTTTATGATAATTGTTTTTGAGTAGCACTTCTGAGTAGATTCCCTACCGTTCCTGAAAATCTGTGTTAGGAAATCATATGTTGCTTTCACTTGAAGATGCTGAAGAAATTCTCAAGAGAATAAGATAGAGAGGTTAAGTTGTGTTGTAAAAAGAGTGTTGTGCTTTGAAAGTTTTGAGTAAAGAATTTGGCAAAAACATCCAAACAAGTAATTACCTCCACTGCAATTTATGAAATGTATAGAAATAGCAATTATAGAGATTTATTTAATTGGAGAGAAGAAAAAGATTCTGCGTTGCACCAGGTTTTAAAATTGACAAAATACGCATAAGCCACAATACATCACACTCTAAAAACATAGGTTATTTGAATGACATCATTAAAACAAATCACAATGTTCTTTTTTTCATATCAGATATTTTCTGTCATCTCTTTTTGACACACTCAACCATTCATTCTAGCTCTGTGTCTCCATTTTTCTTGTTTTCCACTCTGCACAATGAGTACCAATAACTACTCTGACGCATCTTAAATAGCCTCCTAGCAAATAAAATAAAAAAGTGCAACATGCTTTTTTGCATTGAAAAATTGACTGCTTAGAAAATAGAAATATAAATGTTATCCATCTTTTTCTGCCTCGTTTATATAAACACATATCTTGGATGTTTCCTTTATCTTTTCAAACATAGACAATCAAGCCATCAGATATCGCCACTGTACGAACACTTGGACGGCCTCCCCACCTCATCATGCGCATCATGGATTGTGTGCTGCTACTCTTCCAGAGGAGGGTCAATAGTGTGAAGATCGATCCAGAGAAAAACTGCATCACTCCCTCCTGGCAGGAGTCTCTAAAACTCATGACAGCTGGAAACTTCCTAGGCAGCTTGCAGGTGCACTTTTAAAATTATATTGTGTAGATGTAAAAAAACAATGAAATTTGCTCAGATGATTTGCAAAACCATTGATTTTAGAGATAAAGTTGTGGGTTTTATGAATCATGTATCCTGTTTTCGGTTCTGTCTTTTACTTTTCTTGCTGTAAACAGACAGAAGGTCCAGATTCTTTATCATCCTACATCATAATATCCCACCTCCATTTTTTTTTTTAAATCTTTGTTTCTTTTGAAGCAATTCCCCAAAGACACTATTAATGAAGAAACAGTAGAGCTGCTGCAGCCCTATTTTGATATGCCTGACTACAACATTGAAACAGCCAAGAGAGTGTGTGGTAATGTTGCTGGCCTCGCCTCCTGGACCAAAGCCATGGCCTCCTTCTTCTCCATCAACAAGGAAGTTTTACCCTTGAAGGTAATGTATGTGAGGTAAATCACGTTTATTGATGCTGCAGAAATTAAAATATATCTGCAGACAAAAAAACGTCTTAAAAAGCAGACTTTAGGAGGTTTAGATAACCTCCTAAAATTGTATTAATAAAACAGTGAATACTTTCCTAAAAATGTATTCACTGAACAGCTGGACTGATGCTCCTCGGGCAATGTTTGAGGCATTCTATGAATGAGACCTAATTACAATCCAGCAAAGTGTTTTCTTTTTGGTTTTGGTTTTTTGTCCATTTTGCACAGGAAAACCTCAGGCTACGTAAACTACACAATTTCATGATTTATTTATGCTCTACAATCTGGGGAGCAATCAGTCTGGGCAATAAGACTTTTAAAATGTCATTCTCAAAAGAAAAAAGGTTATGGGAATGAAAAATAAAGTAAATGAAGCACTTATTTTTGATATTTCTAAACACAAAGGCCTGGATATTGAGTTGAATGTCAAACATCATGGCATCAAATTCTATATAAAACCAAATAGGATTCATTTCAACCATCGCTGTAACTCCAAAGTAAAAGGAATTTGTTCCATTAAAGTGATCACTTAAAATGCTATGATTAAGACCAACACTTCAATGCATTCATATGAACTGTATTATTTATGAATCCATAAGGACTCCATTTAGATGTTAATGTTATCCACACAACTAAACATGATTGAAATGGATAGATATAAAATTGACACATTAGGCCTGACAAAGTCTGCACATTATGACTTCAAAGCAAGGCCTTTTATCAGTCAACCGTGGGTTCAGAACCTTCTTCAAATAGTCATTGGGAGATTGATCAGACATGTTCAGCTTTGCTTAAAAATGACTGTTTTTTTTTCTTCTTTTAACTCATCAGTCGCCTCTAGGTTCACATTGTTCACCTGATCAACAGCGATGGTGCACGTGTTGCTGCGAAACTCAACAAAATCTTGACATGCATAAAAACCCCTATTTATCATCACGGTACCAGATCACGTTGGCCTTTTAGAAATTTAAAAAACCTTTTATATTCTGTCTCACTTAAGAGTGAATCAGGCACTTTATTCTTCATGTTTAAAACGTTGTCAGATGAAGCCCACCAGGTGCTGCAGCTGGACCTGAATGAATCATGCAATGTGGAGACTCACACAGATACACATGTTGCAAACAGTTACTTTTATTAAAAAGTTAAGCAAACAACCTACAGGTAAAAACACAGACCACTACAGTGCTTGACCGGGCAGTCAGAGCGCCAAATACCACCCATGAATAAGAAAACCACAATTGTTGCTCAGATACTTTTAATTTCTAACTCCTAACTCTTGCTTTCTACATAACATAATTAGACACACTGAGTGACTTGTGTGTTCATCCAAGTGTCTATGCCAACCTATCTAGCATAATTCACCAATTAACAGATGTTTCCGCCAACTGCTTTAACTCTGTGATTTTATACAGAAATCCCACTGAGCCAAACTCCCTGGTGGTCTTCTATTTTTATCAGCAGCAGTGTGATAAAACCACAACCAGCAGCAGAGTACAGCAGGAAACAGGACACATGATTAACGAATAAACACGTAGAAAGGAGGTTCTTGTTGACATCAAACAATCTAAGCTTACTCAAGAAAAACATTTTGCTTTTGACCTCATAGGGTTTGCCTTGTTGAAATAGAAGAATATTTTGAAGGCTGGGCAAATTCTGTTCGCTTACCCTGTTTTTTCAATACCATTATTTAACTATTATAATGTTATTTATACAACTATGTTGAATTTTATAGCCACAGACTGTGGCTATAAAAAAAGGTACACAGAAAGTTATCCACACTTGGCACTGGTGTCACAATAATTTAATCATGACTCAATACATACTTCCCTATGCAATGTTACTGTTTCCTTAACATTGCATGTCTGTGCCATTTTTGTGTTTAAACATTCATTGTCCTGATTTTGTCTTATTCTGAGGGTGGTAAGACAAAAAAAAAAAAAAAACAACTTTGTGCTGTGGTTGTCTGACTTCATGGTGCATAGAATACAGTAAGGTTGATTTGGTGATGATGTCATCCTCTGCCAGCTCAACCTAAAAAAGTGGAATATATTGAAACCCGGCAGGGTTTTGTGTGTTATGGAGACATTAAAATAATTTTTGCCATATTCAGGTGCAGGTTGCATCAAGTCAGCAGAGGAATAATTTAGCCACTTTTGTTACACTAGTTATTATCTTCGTCTTATAAACCACAGCTGGGTCTTTTATTTATTTATTTTTGACTTGAATATCAAATACCCTTTTTTTTTTTTTTTACTACTTTTAAATATGTCCTGAAAACCTGACGTGTACTCTGGACTGCTGTGTTAATTTAGGTTTCCTAGAAATTGGGACAAGACAGAATTTCTGATTCAAAATCAAGGAAAAATTGATGACACAAGAAGAAATTTAATATCCTCTGGTGGTCAGCACAGACTTGAACACTGTCAGGGTCTTTTAGTATTATTATTCTTGAGGCCAATGTCACACCTCATCTGCATGAATAATATCAGCTGGGCCAAAGTCTTTTTGACTACTCAGTATGAGATTTGAAAGAGGAAGCAGGGGCTGCGCAGGATATAAAGGCAATCAGCAAAACCTGAAAAACAGCTTTTTATTAAGACACCGCTAGACTGCGATTTCAGATGTAGTAAAACAATATTAGAGATTGGAAACAAGATTTTTGTAAACATGAAACCAGTCTTTAATTATCATAGAAAATATAGTACAAATATTATAGCTAACCAAAATGAAAAAAATAACATGAAAAACACATCAGTTCTAATGTGAGTCATTTTTGACTCGCTTATGGAAGAATGTAGGCTGCAACTCATAAATCTAAGGAATAATTTAAGGGACAATTTCAATCTACATGAACAGCTTTTACTTCATTTGATAAAGTGTAATAAGGTAAAAAAAAAAAAAAATAGCAATTTGCAGGAAATAGTTATGAAAAATGTTTATTTTACTTAAGCTTCCTGCACATAGTACACCAGAGCAAGAGCAAGAGTTTGCAGTGGTCTCTATTTCTCTTAAGAGTTAAATGTAGCAATAAAAGATATCCTGAAGGAGGCTTACTTGCTGTGCTGCTGGAGGCCACTTTCCACCAACCTTAGCTTTGTTCTATAAAAAGATTAATGCATCCTTTTTCACTCTGTTTTTCTTTTTTTTTTTTTTTTTTTTGCTTTTTTAGATTGTCCTTGCAAGAACTGGTTTTGAGAAAAAAGAAATCTTCTAAAGCACGAGAATTATTTTAAAGCTTTAAAAGTATACAGTTAAATTTTTGACTTGATTAAATATTTTATTTCCTCTATTTTTTCATCTGAATGTCCTTTACATCTTTTCTTCTCTGTTACTAGGTAATAGTGGCCTTATTTTCAGTCTTGTTTTCTCTGCTCAGTATCTCATCTTCACCTTTACGTCTCCCTTCTTCCCGCTTCCATTATGCCTCTTCTGACTGCCTCGATTTTCTTTCTACTTCTATTACTTTCTTTCTCACACATACTAACACCCATATTCTGTTTTCATCTCGTGGTTTGCAACATCCGAAACAACCCCGCCGCCTCTCATCCTGACATTTTCCTTATGCATGGAGCATGGTCTAGCAATTGATTTTCTGGTTTATGGCTCAGCGGTGGCTTTCTTTTCAGCAAACCAGCCAGACTGTGAGACGACAGACAGGGAGACAGACGAGCAAGAATGGTCTTTTCGATGTGAATTAATAATGAATGGAAGTGGCAGACTCCCTTTTGGCCAAGCTAACCAATAAGATTTCAGCACAGATAACCTCACAACCTTTCAGTAAATCTCTGTTTCTAAATAATTTTCAGTGCCTTATTCATTGCACCAGCATTGCTTCATTTTTTATTTTATTTGATGTTTTTTGCTTTTGCCTCTATTTAAATCATTCTTTTTTTGTTTGTTTGTTGTGTTTGTCTTTTTTCTGGCAACCTTTCAATGTTTACTTACACTTCTTCTTTGGCTTCCACATTTCCCCCTTTATCTTTTCTCTCTCATATACTGGTAGACTTTTGAATCTGAAAATCTTCCACTCTGGGGACTCTCTTAAAGTCTGTAATGAAAATAATTATGATTTTATCCTTTTTTAATATCATATTTTATGTAAACACATAACTTTTAGAAGTTCCAGTAAGGCTAACATTGTAAAAGTGAGAAATATCTTTATTCTTTCACGAGTTTGAAAAAATAAAATGAAATAAATGGCCGGCTTCACTTCTTATGTCAGCTCCTTGTATCTCCACTTTCTCTCATCCTTTGTCTTTTTCTTTCATTAGGCCAATCTTGCGGTGCAAGAAAATCGCTTGGCCTTAGCCAATGTGGACCTGGAAAAAGCTCAGGCTGAGCTGGATGCCAAGCAGGCAGAGCTGGACGTGGTGCAGGCGGAGTATGAAAAGGCAATGATGGAGAAACAGGTCAACATTTCATTGACTCCTTAAACATACAATATATTTATACAAAATTTTCAAATAATGTGTTAATAGGAAATTGCAATGAAACTACTTTTTTTTTGATACTCTGTAAAATATTTGGATTTTGTTGCTAAACTAACATAACTAAAAGTAGCACACAATTGCGAAGTTGAAGGTAAATAATGAGAAAAATCTCCAAGAAAAAATCCATAAAAAGTCCCATTTGAAATGTTCCACCAGTTATGTAGAGTGTACATGAAATATGTGGTCAGATGAGACCAACACTGACCATTCTGACCCACACAGAAAACAAATTGTACAACAGAAAACTAACACTGCCCTTTATCTGAGCACATCACCCTCCTATCCAACCACGGCGAGGACAGCTTGATGGTATTTGGATGGGAAGTGGTAAAATATTTATGGGAAGATACATAGAGCAAAATCCAGGGTAATTCTGGAAGAGCACTCGCTAGATACTGCAAAAGATGTGATTTTGGGGCTGAAGTTAATCTTCTAGCAGGAAAACGAACCTAAAAGTAAACCAAGAACTACTATGGAATGATTCACATCAAACCACATTGATGTGATTGGCTGAGTCAAAATTTAGACCCAAGTCAAGTTGAGAATCTGTGGCAAGACCTGAACATTTATGTTTACTCTCTAAATCCAATCTGCCTGAGATAGAAATTTATATTTCAGAGAGAACAGGTGGCAGAAACCTTAGTCTCTGAATATCCAAAGGTGGGAGGTAAATATAAAATGTATGTTTTTTTTGTTGTTTTTATTTTCAAATAGTGAAGCAAGTATTTTTAATTTTGCAGTGAAATATTGGACTAAAGCCGGTCCAAAATTAATTGAGGTCACTGGTTATAAAAATAAAAATATGGAAAAGTCCTGTTATTGTCATTAAAAATATAGAGCAAATTTCCAGAAACTCATGGTATTTTAATCATTTTTCTATTTTTAAGCTTAGGCAACTTTGTTTCAATCTGACCAACTTAGGTAGAAATATTATCATAAAACTAAACACAGCATCAGTCAGGTAGGTAAATTAACACAATTTGATACTTGAATGATCTGAAAAGGTAACCCAACATTGCATGTTACTACTGAATATGTGCTGAATTAGGCCACTTTACAATTTCCTGATAATTCGTGAAGCCAATATCTTTCACATGCAAGTAACATATTGTATATATTTACTGCCTAACAGCAGCTATATACTGTAATATGATTAAAGTGTTTTGCTTCATGATGGCTCACAGAACACTATTGACAATTACTTTTTAAATATGGTATTGTATGGTGTCTTTGTGCTTGTGTTGACTGTAATGTTAAAGACTATTCAAAAGGTCTTTCAAAATGCAGCTTGAAAACATGGCATGAGCTTCAGCTGAAATAAAGAATGACTCAGTCGGAGTCACCCGAAGCACAGTTTTGTGTATTTATATTATCAGAACTGTCTGTCCTCTGATGAAATACAGCATGTAAACAGAAAATTGTGTGCATCATGATTGCCTGATTAGGAAAACTGCAAAGCCAGAGTCCTCTTTTGTAATTCTGTGATTAAAGCAGAGAGATGTTCTTCTCCAGAGACCAGCAGTGTGATTTATGGGTGAACTGCAGGTGAAAGGGACTAAGACGCTCAGAAACAGTTTCGTTTTATGTGCTACTAATCTGATCTTTATTGATGTGTAATTGCTGCTTCTCTCAGAACAGTGTCATTAGGGTGTTTGAGCAGCAAATGAAAAGCTAATTCTGCTAAATGATTCAAAAATCACCTCTATATAAGATGTGATTGTTGTTACATGGGACAGGTTATTTAAGCTTTTAGATTAAATGAAACAGATAAATTAAACGTAATTGTACATCATCTGCTTATTTCCAGAAATAACCCGGCTTGCACTGGGTGCATGATTCTCTATTAAATAGACAGACAGGCAACATTTACAGCTAGCGGCAGAATGATTTTTTTTTTTTTCTAAGAAAAATCTCCTTGTCCACAATGCATACAGTTCATCCAACTAAAAAAAAAACAAGGTGGATGAAAACACTGTTGGACAGACAAAGATGGACAGACTCATGAACAAGCCAAGCTGACTTGTTTGTTGGCCCATTTACCTCCAGACTTTGCTGGAGGACGCTGAGCGTTGCAGACACAAGATGCAGACAGCGTCCAGTCTCATCAGTGGCCTTGCTGGTGAGAAGGAGAGGTGGACAGAACAGAGCAAAGAGTTTGCTGCCCAAACCAAACGCCTTGTGGGTAGGTTATATTGTATGCAACGCTTTATATTATGGAAGCAATATTTCTGCAATACAAAATATATTTTATTATAACATGTAGAGTTTTGTGTATCAGAAGAGATTTCAGAATTATGCAATAATTTTCTATTAAAGCCGGACGTTGGAAAAAAGCAAAAAAACCCTAAAACCATTAATATTTTCATCTTTATTTGCTGATGCTGTTTACTTTTTTCAGGTATTGAAAACATATTCCCTAGCATCACTTTGATGTCTTTCAGGTGACGTCCTTCTGGCCACAGCTTTCCTCTCATATTCTGGTCCCTTTAATCAGGAGTTTCGTAATCTTCTTCTGAGTGACTGGCAGCGAGAGCTGAAGCAGCGTTGCATCCCGTTTGCCAAAGGCCTCAATCTGGCTGAGCTTCTTATTGATGCACCCACTGTTAGTGAATGGAACCTGCAGGTTAGTCAAGGATCTGGCTAAAGATCACCAAAATGGTTTGTTGATGAAGACTAGGGATTATTTCTTTACAAAAAAAAAAAAAAACTCACTAAGAAAATCTCCTTGTGTTTCTGAAAAGGATGCAGCTACAAACCTACAAAATACAGTTTTGAGCTGCATTTTGCAGCTACAAAATATAACTACAAACTGTAGCTGTACAGCAACACATTTATTTGTTTGATGCATAAATATTTGAAGGTTTTAAACAGTCTGTTTTTTGTAAGATTAAGTGAAAAACCTTATAAATAGCAGCAGGAATGAACGTCACCTTTCTTTGTTACAGGGCCTTCCCAATGATGACCTGTCCATTCAAAATGGCATAATTGTGACCAAAGCTGCTCGATTCCCTCTGCTTATTGACCCTCAAACACAGGGAAAACTCTGGATTAAAAACAAAGAAGCTAGAAATGAGTTACAGGTTTGGTTGACCATCATCTTTTTTATCTAATCCACTTTGAGATGATCTTTATCTGGCAACATACAAGAGATATTTGAAAATGTTGGATTCATTTATGTGTATATATCAGCATTTTAACTTTGAGTTTAAATTGGGAGTTTGCTTTCTTCTGTAATAGGGATTGCAGGTTAGAAGAAAAAAATGGTGTCAGATTCTGTGTTTGAGATATTCTGTTTACTTTTAGCTCTCTGACATCCAACGTGGACAGCACATTTGAAAAGTATATCTGTAGTCATTATGAGATCAGCCAAGGTCATACACCTGTTAGAGGCAATATCTGAGCAGCCTGAATGCATTCGAAAAGCACATTGTGAGAGTTTTCAAGTCGCAGGGCTTAACCAGAAGTTTTCAAACCATCTTGCATTGAACATCATCCAACCAAAAGTGTTACTATCAGCTTTCCTTGAGATATTTTTTTTAAAAGAAGCAAGTCATAATGACTTTTGCAGGTTTTTACTTATATTTATGATGAGAATCTTCAAAAAATCCAGTTTGATTACTGGTGATAATAATTCAGGCTACATTGTAGAATCCCATATTTTCTTTTGTCTGAACATGTGTAATTCACAATTTACCAATGTTTTTATTTTTCACTCTTTTAATTTCAGATTACGTCACTAAACCATAAGTACTTTAAAAATCATCTTGAAGACAGTTTGTCTCTTGGTCGCCCCCTGCTGATTGAAGATGTTGGGGAGGAATTGGACCCTGCCCTTGACAACGTTCTTGAGAAGAACTTTATTAAAACCGGCTCCACTTACAAGGTTCTAGAAAATTTAATTACATGTTTTCGTCATATTTTTTTTTTTTCTTAGGTATTATTAAATGACCTTTGGGTGGTTAGTCAAGATACAATATGACACTACAGACACATCTAGTCATGCTAACTAACCCACCTGTATCTACACAAAAAGGTTAACACAATGCATGGATGCTTGCTCAATAAAACCACACAGCATGAACTCCTCTAGATGGAGATGTAGAGTGCAAGGACTGTTGGGACAAGGAACAACAGCTGTTTTAAAATCAGTGATTTTGTGTGGTTTCATGCACAAAGTGTGCAGAAGTAATAGCTCATTCTTTCTTTTTCCTTTCATTTGTTTCAAAATCAGGACATTTGCCTCATAAGAAAACATTTTCTATTATTCATAAACTGTTTTGAATCTGGAATTAATATGTGCATACAGTCTTAAGACTCACCGTCCAGTCCTTCATATCTCAGAATGTCTCAACAAATATCACGTCTCAGATGAAGGTCAAGGAGAAGAAAGAAGTGGATAGATTTTTTAAATGTATGCTTCTCTTTTTTTGTACCCATAATAAATATGCTAATTGCTAAACTCAGTTTTTGCTCACAAAACAATGTTTAATACCTGCATGGAAAATGGTTTTGTTGTAGCAGCATACTTAAAGCTGAACATACTGCACAATGACATGTGAATAACAATAGACAAAATGTACAAAGTATACATTTATATGAGCTACAGGCAAACACTGTATGTGCCACTTAATTATAGTGTTTGTGTAGGTATGTTAGGCAGCATAATTAAAGCCTGGAGTTTTCTCTGGATTCTACCAAATGGTTTTAGCAGCTGTGAAATGTAAAAAAAAAACACACTTCAGTACCTTTTCAAAATAATCCACTCTTTATACCATGTGTTTTATAATTTTTTGTGTGATTCAAATACAGTGTTAAAAGCATATATATATATATATATATATATATATAGTATGTTTTTTAAGAAAAAACACTATTTTTTTATGCTGAACCTGTCACACATATCTTAGTTGTTAAAAAAGCTGAAAATGATCTCTTAATTTTTTAGGAATTTACTATTAGGTCTTTGTGCTTTGTACTGAAACAATTTCCTCTTTCCAGTTGTATTGCAATGTTCAAACCATATATTTTCTACTTTAAAATTGGAGGTTATTGTTTGAATTTTTTAGTTATTTTTTTTATTTTATTTGCAAGCATGAAAGACTTGATTAATCTGTAAAATGTGTCATTACTTTGAGAGGAATTATCGTGACCACACAGTTTGACTGTAAGGAAAATCTTCTTAATTACATAACTGTGTATCTATTTTATCATACATCATATACAAGGTCATGTTGTAAATATCACTGCAGTCAGCTTGCAAACATTTTCCTTGGTACTCACCATCAGATACAGCACAAAACATGCTCTGACAACAGGGATACTCCTCAAACACAACAATCAACCAGAAGTCTCTTTCAGACTATTTCTATTAATATCCTGCTTTGAGGAAGAAGTGAAGGTGTTTACGCTCGACAGCTTCAGGAACAGACATACAGATGGATAATTAGATGATATACTGCTATGAGTAATGAAGTGTCGATCAGAGGCAATGCGATCTTGCACCCATTCACGTACACATATTTATGTGCACACATACACACAGGGAATATTTCAAAGTAGCTCAATCTACCTAAGGCTTATTGAGGCTCTCAAAAAGTATGTGCAATACATTTAACGTCATTCTCCAAATAATTAATTTTCAGGAAGTTATTTGGCCTCTTTCTTGACTTTTTTTCAACAGTTCAGTGTTATTTTTTTAATTAGGGTTTAATGAGAGGATTTTATTACACTGGCAAAAAAATATTCCATACAAATATTACACTAATTTGACAGACCAACAAAAGTCTTTTGTGCATACATCCACCAGCTTTACACATCTAGAATAATAAATAATAACATCTAGCAGCTCTAGAATAATAACACATCTAGCAGAAGCAAAGTCAGACAAAATGAAAAGTTAACAAATTTAGGCCTGAATTTTAAGTGGGCCCTTCCAACACGCATTCGTTGTTACGCGTGTGGTGTGATACATTTGAATGTTTATGATGCTTTTGTGCTAAAAGGTAATATGTTCACAGGTGAAAGTTGGGGACAAAGAAGTGGATGTGATGAAAGGATTCAGGCTTTATGTGACCACCAAGCTCCCTAATCCAGCTTACACTCCTGAAATCAGCGCTCGCACCTCCATCATTGACTTCACTGTTACCATGAAGGGGCTTGAGGACCAGCTACTGGGTCGTGTCATTCTCACTGAAAAACAGGTATATTCAGTCAAAAAGATGCTAATTTTACCTGCCATGTGTACAATTTAATGACTTAATTAAGCAATATTGTATATAAAATAATTAAATCTCTGCTTCAGATATGAAGCTGTTTGTATCGATACTTGTAGGCTTTTAACACCTCTCTTATTGTGTGACATTATAACTCGTGAGTGTATCATCACCCTTTACGAAACAGAGTAAAGAAACTCCCAGTCACTGACACAATGGTGCCCATATGTATCAGGATAAAATCTACTAACAAAGACGCACACATCTAAAGTGTCAGGAACTTGAGCCATTCACACTGAGCAATATAATGGCTCACTGTAAATACACCAGGGCAAAGGGCTCATTGATTGTTCATCTGAAAAGACTGGCACTGCTGCAGAAAAGCAATTTTCTCACCGGTAAGCCTAATGGGCGATCATGAAATGAAAGATTCATGGAAGATGTGAAGAATAGCAGGCTCTCTCCAATATGCGCCAAATATGGATATAACTATAATGAAAGAGATGAGGCTGCTATTCCAGATTGAAAAACAGGCGTCTTTTCTTCCAAGCTTATGGGGGTGCAGAGGGCTGGAATTATTGTTTTCAGTATTTGGATTTTTCATTGATAATAAGGCTACTTTATAAATGTACCCACAAACATTAAGAGCATAGGGAAACAAAAACTAGCCCTAGCATAAAAGCAAGTTTATGTCAGAGAAACTCATCATTATTTTTTTCTCTATATTTTAAAGTTGTAAGGAATTGTTGAGATGTAGCCACTCCTTTCCAATCTGCTGTAGACAGTGTCAAATATTTATATAACACAGTAACTTGGTGAACAAACTGTCGAACCTCTTTCTGCCTCTTAAATAACAGTCGATAAATTAAGCCTGACAAAAGATTAGGTGCAACTATGAGACATCTTGTACTCAGATGTCTGGATTGAAAGCCCAGAGTTCTAACCAATACGCCACAGAAACCTGTATAATCTGCATATGCCAGATCACACAAGTTAAACCCTCTTGTTACTCTACAACAACCTTTGATAAACATAACTTATGGAAAAAAAAACAGCTTTTGGCTGGTTTCAAACTAGAGACCTTTTGCATGTTAAGCAAACGACAATAGAGAAAATGATCTTCTACTGTTGGTTCATCGGAGAGGTTACAAAATTTGTCAAAGGATAATTTCAGTGATGGGCTGTAGACAATGCCAAATATCAGTACTACAGAGAATGCTATAAGGCATGTGATTCTCTCAAGGAGCACAGTAACTTCGATTAATAACTATTAATAACTATTTTTGCCTGATTTCAAATTAGAATATATAAATAAAAAGTGAGAAATCCGACTGTATGGAAAATGTTGCTTTGTGCACATTTTTAGGTGCAAATCCAGAAGGTTCTTCTGAAAACATAACTTAAGCTTATCTGACTGGAAGAAAACCACCTTCAATCCAGACAACAAAACTTTGAAACCCATATTATGGTTCTGTGGTGCATGCCTAAATTAAAACCTAAAGCAGTAATGGAAGAACTGTGGAATAACTATCTATGGGTTAGTTGGTCACCATAGGAACTGAACAGATTTTTGACCAAGGAGTTATAGGGGCGTTTTTGAATCAAAAACAAAACTTATGGCTAGTTAAACGGAGGTCTGCAGAAATTTGTACTTCTTTTTTAGTATGACCCAAAAATTCAGTAAATATGATTATTTGCACCGTTTCTCAGGTCACATTTACTGCGTTTCTTTAAAAAACAGGTTCTGAGGACGAAAACGCGTTTGTTTTACAAATACCTTGTTGGTTTTAAGCAGGATTCTAGGTGGATTGTAGATAGATGTTTCTGAAAAGTATCTGTCACTAAATATAACTGAACTCCATTATCATGTTGTCTTAGATGTTAGCACATTAACAGACTGTAAAGACTATAAAATTATGAAGAAAAACTTTTAGACAGACACAGCTTTTGAAATTATCTGACTTGATATCTGTGCACTGCACTTTAAAGCCTAGACTCCTTGAGTTGACTTCTATTTGGTCCTCATCCTACTGAGTCTGTCTTTCTGACCATATTCATTTTCACTGTTTAAAATAGAAGAATCTAACACAGTTTAATAAAAACTTCAGGGTGAATGTAAGTGACTGTTTATTTAAACCAGATAAGTGCAGATGCTTTGGTTGAATTTTATGTGTAGTATTTGTTTTGCTATACTTATAACTCATTACTACATACATCGTCTGTTCATTATTTTTTAATTGCTCATTTCTGAACACTGGCATTCAGCTTCAACCAACAAAATTAGTTTTCTTTTAATCTATTCCCTCAGGCGCAGTGGAAAGGGTTATAAACAAACATCAGTGGTGAGAACTTGTGACTGATATTACCTTGTTGAACGATGTGTTTTAAATAGAATGTGAAAGTCTGAAAACTAATGATCTCTCTACTATGAAGTTGGCTTAGATAACAGCATGAATTCAAAATTAGATTTACTTTGATCTTGTCCACATTAAGCGTAAATTGTCAACTTAGAATACCCCGCAGTCTAAAATACGTTTAATTTTGTCAGATTCATCTTCTTCATGAAGCTCTTTGATTATAGTGGCCATATGCTGCGGGGGGGGGTGTACAGTCACAGATTTATACTTTATATCTACATGTCCTGTGTGTTGTGTTTCTCTGGCTCCAGGAAATGGAGAAGGAGAGGACTGACCTTTTGGAAGATGTAACCTATAACAAGAGAAAAATGAAGGAACTTGAGGACAACCTCTTGTACAGACTAACTAGCACACAGGTAAAAATATGCTTAAAACTTAAATTTATATATATATATATATATATATATATATAAAACAGTTTTGTTTTCTTACGTTTTTTTTTGTTGTTTTTTTAGGGTTCACTGGTTGATGATGAGAGCCTGATTCTCGTTCTCAACAACACGAAGCAAACAGCCGAGGAAGTCACTCAGAAGCTGCAGATTGCTGCTGAGACTGAAGTTCAGATAAATGCAGCTAGGGAGGAATACCGACCCGGTAGGCTGTGAGATAGAATTTTTATTTATTTATTTATTTAGACAGGCTGCAGTGTGTTTCTAGAGTCAAAGGCAAGAATGGATACATATATCTATATCTTTAGCTTTTTTATTTCAACTCAGACTCTTAACAAATCTAGTGCAAAAGTATTTTGTATTCACTTTTTCTACTTTACAAACACACATTTGAATCTGATGTATTATTTCTGAGATAGAAGAACACCAAATAAAACCAAATTTTTGTTTTACAGAAAAATATTTGATAAGTTTATTTTGCATTTGTTTTCACTCCAATGTAGTGTATTTGCCCTCAATAGAATACAGTGCAACCAACAGAAATCTCATAATTAGTAACAGAAGTCCATATTTTGTGTAATATAATCTCAGTATAAGTACAGCTGTCCTTGAAGAGCTTTCTTCGAAAACATTAGTGAAAAAACAGCATAAAGAAAACCAAGTAAAGCGCCGGACAAGCCAAGTTTCAATTATTTATTGAACATTTATTGGTCAGACAGTAGATAATTACACATGTTGTATGTTGTTTCCTTTCTTTCTGATATTTTGTTAGATTGTCTGCTTTCTGTGTGATTTTAGTGGCCACTAGGGGCAGCATCCTGTATTTCCTTATTACTGAGATGAGTATGGTAAATATCATGTACCAGACATCTTTGAGGCAGTTCCTTGGACTTTTTGACCTTTCTCTTGCTAGGTGAGAAATATTGGCATTTATGATGTCCCTGTATAATACAACAACAATACAGAATTTGCTTCACCCCAGAAAAGCATATTATTTTTATTAACACTGTCAATAAAACCTTTTAACCCAGATTGTTTAGAATATTAAGTCAACTATTGTAGCCACTTCACAATTGTATATGATGTGAATTTCTCGTCAGAAATAACACATTTGTCATTTTCATATTGTTTATAGTTGGTACTAAATTTGTAATTTATTTCATTTCAATACAATAAAAAAACATAATATTCCCAAGGCAAAATAAGGTTAACACATTGGCCAGAGATTTGTGAGCTTGGATGTTTTACTTAGATGCATGAAGCCTCATGAGCTACACTGTGCATTAAGTTGGTACAGACTACATGTCCGATTTACTGTTTATTTACTTAATTACTGTTAAACAATTAAGCTTGGGGCTTAAACTAACGTTCAAAACTAACATTTGTGTTGTAATTTTCTACCGGAACAGGTCCTCAAAAAGTCCTATTACCATCAAACGGATCGCGAGCATCATAGAGTTCATGACCTTTGAGGTGCACCACTATGCAGCACGGGGCCTGTACGAAGAACACAAGTTCCTTTTTACTTTGCTGTTGACTTTGAAGATCGACATGCAAAGCAACAAAATCAAACATGAGGAGTTCCACACACTCATTAAAGGTACGATAACTTTTCATCCAACATCAATGTCATTCAATGTAAAGTTCTCCTTAACTTTACCTCTGACCTGTGACTTTCCTGATCTTCATAAAGATCACTAATGTGTTTGTTCACTGATGTTTTTGAACAAACCTCAGAAGTCTTTACAAAACAGATGCATTTTTATAATGGTTAGTAATGACATTTAATTGCAGTGGATTTTCTTAAGGGAAATCACAGGAAAGGGGGCTTTATGGTTTTATTTTTTTTAATTATTTTTAGAAAGTATTTCAATGTTTTGAAACACTAAACACATTCTTCCACTAAACAATTCTGCAGTACTTTGTGTTGGTTTATTGCATAAAATATGTGGAAAAAGTGTTCAAATAGTTGTGTAAAGCACAAGTTATGTAGCATAACTGTTTTAAATTCAAATGTTGAAAACAACAAAAAAGTATGTAGAAAAGGAGCATAATGTCATTTCCTCATGTTTTAGAGAAGTGTTTCTAGTATTAAGATGTAAGTTGTTTGATTATATTTCTTTAAGTGATTGTAGCAGCTAGCTGAATCTCTTACACGCAGCACTTTTCACTGTAGGAGTAAAAGTCTGTAGCATTACCAGCAGATTCAGAACAGACTCTCTGCTACATGCATGCAGCTATACCATCTGTCAACTGTGACATGCTGAACACAGTACTCTTGACTTTTTTTGTAATTACGTGTACATTAATTGAAATGTAAAAAATACAAGGTATATGATATGCATTTTTGCTTTGTAAAATGTTGATTAGACAAAACTCAACGTTATCCTGAACATTGAGTTCAGGATAACTCAACGTTCATGCGGACATGTATGTTTGTGTGTTTTTGCATCGCACAGGCGGTGCATCTCTGGACCTTAAAGCCTGCCCTCAGAAACCAGCCAAGTGGATCCTGGACATGACTTGGCTCAACCTCGTAGAGCTCAGGAAACTCTGGCAGTTCTCCGATATACTGGATCAGGTTCACATATTACACATCTCAATCAGTTTAGGCATGCATGTTTAGAATAGAACAGAATAGAATTCAACTTTATTGTCATTGCATTGTCACAAGTACAAAGCAACGAAATGTAGTTTGCATCCATCCAGAAGTGCTATACAGGATATAAATAGTTATTTACAGGTGTACAAAGATGGTTATAAAATAAAATGTTCTGTTGAAATATAATATAAATATAAATATGGGAGCTATATGCACATATTATACAGATTATGCAGATTATACAGAATATACAGGAATGTTAGGAATGGATTGTATATATATTAGTAGGTTTATAATACAGATGATAATG
>CAEFZX010029710.1:0-63926 GCA_903066825.1 Alfaro cultratus
TTTTTGTCGAATTTGCATCCATAAAAGGTTTACCAATTACACTCTTACTGTGTTAAATGGGACAAAATACCTATTGCTATTTTTATTCCCACTCACTCTCAGAATCACACAGTTTAAAAACGTTAACAGCCTTTCAACTGGCTTCCGGTATAAAGAAGAATGTATGAGGACAGAGTGTGCAGGTCTACCTTGCCAGCGTAGTGAATGATGCAGAAATCCGCTTCGTCCTTCAGTTTCTTGGGCTTGTGGAACTTGGGGTGTGTGCCCTGCTCCTGGACCACCTTCTCCACAAAGCTCTTGTCCGTTGCCTTGGGAAACCAGCACTCTTCGTCCAGCAAAGCCAGGATACCAGGAGGACTGGCCTGGAGGAAGAAGAAAAAGAGAGAATGTTGGACAACATATTGATAAGAAATCTTCTCGTACTAAAATATTGAAAGAGCAGAGGAACCAACAGGTTTCTCGATGAGGTCGATGCATGGCTGCAGGTCCAGGCCGAAGTCGATGAAGCTCCACTCGATGCCCTCCCTCTGGTACTCCTCCTGCTCCAGGATGAACATGGTGTGGTTGAAGAGCTGCTGCAGCTTCTCGTTGGTGTAGTTGATGCACAGCTGCTCGAAGGAGTTCAGCTGCAAAGAAAAGAGGAAACTGCTCAGAACCCACTGATCGTCGTGTGTGTGGATGCCAACGTCGTCCAGGACGGTTTGTTTTTCACCTCGAAGATCTCAAAGCCGGCAATGTCCAGGATGCCAATGAAGGAGGCTCCCTGTCTCTTTGTTTTGTCCAGCGCTTTGTTGATTCTCATGACCAGCCAGCGGAACATCCGCTCATAGGTAGCCTTGGCCAGGGCCTCCACGGCGAACTCCGCCTGCTCCTGAGTCTGAGCCTTCTGGACGTAGTCTCGGCCCACTTTGATTCTGGGGGACAGGATGGCCCTGGTGAAGTCTGTCACGTTCATGCCCATGAGGTGGCACACTTTCTGGGCAGCTGGTGCAGGGAAACGACATTATCACAGCTGATTGGAGGGGAGAGGGGAGACTTCAATGTGCGAAGATGAGGTTCATCTTTACCTGTATTGTCAGGCATTGAGGCTTGGTCTGTGTGCCGTTCCTTCTTGAAGCTCATGTTTCCGAGCTGCAGCACTGCGGCCACCACCTTCAACATGCCTATGCAAACAAGGAAATGAGCAGAAATACATTAAGTTTATGTCAAACCAATCCAGAACGCTGCTGCTCGCATTCTCACTAAAAACATTTACATTGTTTTATAGCTACTATAAAACAGACTGCTGTGATTCAACAGAACATTGGTTTTACAAGGTACTAAAAAGTGTTTTTCCCCTTCGTATTTTTAAAGAACTTAAACATTAAGAGAAAAACTAATGTTTTTAAGAAGAAAGAAAATCCTCCTTTTAAAAATGCTTTAAATGGGAACTCAACACCCAAATACCCGTCACATAAAAGAAAGGCTGGATTGAAAGCTGGACACAAGGCGGGATAGAAATGTGGTTCTAAATCTGGAAGTTGGAACCAGGAATAGTCAAGATACCCAGAAGTTTTCCAGACCTGGGATGTAAATACTAATGCTAGAGGTTGTTTCCTTACCGATCTGCTCGTCCTCTGGAATCCCCATGATCCTAAAGGCCTCCATGGTTTCTGTGAACAGATCCTTGTCCTGCTGTCCCGGGATCGTGACGTTTCCGTTGGAAAGGAATCGGTAGTTGTTGTAGTTTTCAAGGAGAAGCTCGTCTGTGGTCAACGGCAAAATGGAGACATTTGATTTTCATGTCAAGTGACTTTATAAGAACGCAACGAATAGTAAACCTTCCGCTAAATATCCAAGCAGCATCTTACTTCGTAGCTTGTCTCCTGCTCCTGTGAGCATGTAGTAGAAAATGTGAAACGTCCTCTCGTCTTTGGCCTGGCGAATGGCACGGGATTTCTCCAGCAAGTCTTGAGGTCAGTTTGTCAAGGAAAGGTTTTGAATTTAGCAGCTTAACCGTTCAATATTCCTATATCATTCAAATGAGCCAGGAAGGAAAACTATGTTATCTCAGTAATCAGGATACAGGTTTCAATATTGGCACCAACAATGTAGCCGTTGACATCGAAGTTGATTCTAATGAATTTTCCCTACAGGGAGAAAAATAAATCATTTTAAACCAAAATGTGAAACTAAAAATTTATTATAAATCTTAACTTTGCAATAATTCATACAAATCTGGAAGAGTTGTCATTTTTGACTGTTTTGGCATTTCCAAAGGCTTCCAGGATGGGATTAGCCTGCAGTAGCTGTTTCTCCAGCTCCCCCTGGTGGAAGGTAACAGATTTGCAGAGAATGTTAAATAAAAAAAGGTTAAAATTCATACTTCATAATACGACGGAATAATCGGACCATACTAAGAGAAAATTAAAAATAAAAAAATAATAAAGTTATTCAACTCCAAGTATAAAGTCGTGGTATTACAACAATAGTCGTATTACGAGAATAAAGTCATAATATTACTAGAAAAATATTATCGGCATATCATTTTTGACTTTTTTTCTTAGAATAATATGACTTATTCCCCCTCATAATTTTATCCTATTTTTAATTTTCTTAACGTGGCCCTTATACTCAGTCACATCATGATGACAATTTTGGCAAAAGTATTTGTCATACAAAGTCTTTGTTTACCATTCTTCCATTAGAACGGTAAACAAAGACTGAGATTTGGTCTAAAATCATTTAGCCGATTTTCATTTTATTCTAAAATCAAATATGCAGGAATATTAATATTTGCTGATTGACCATATGCAATTTACATCTGAGAAGGGAAAAAAACAACATTTAAATAACACAGACCAACAGCAGCAACGCACATTTTGCACCCAAGCAAAAACCCAACACATGACGCATTAGTGCCCCAACAACAACAACCCAGACCCAGAGACCGTCAACACACCCAGCACCTGATACAGAGAAGAACAGTCCAGTGAAGCCTCAGTAGAGGGAACTTTTCAGGCCTTCGTTATTTAATTTAAGGCTTTAAGAAACCCTTGGTGAACGGTTAAAAACACACAAACACATACAAAAAATGTCCAAAACAAGAATGACTCGAGTTCAAAATGATTCGTGTTGAAGCATAAACAAATACTCAACAATACACAGTGCCTTGCAAAAGGTTTTAACTTGTTTTTTAATTATTATTAATATTCTTTTTTTTTTTTACATTCTGTCAGGTTGCCATCTAAAAGTTTAATGTGTTTTATTAGAATATCAGTTGACAGAAAACGTAAAGCATATTTGGAAGAGGAAGGAAAATTATGCTGAATTTTCATCTTTTTTTGTAGAAATAAAAAGATGAAAAGTGTGGAAAACATGTATTCAGCCCCTGCTTAACTGATAAATATGACTACAGTAAAGTCTTCTCCCAGACGCTCAGATGGATTTACTGAACTATGAGTAGGCCATTATAAAGCACTGCATTGCATCTCTCCCTATGTGCTTAGCCTGATTATCCAACTGGATGAGTGACTATATGATTTACTACCAAGAAAGACGAAAAGAAAAAGAGACTATTATTATTATAACTATTTATTTCAATAAAATGAACTGATTGCACTTGCAAACTCCAAAAACTGGGGTAATAGTTGGGATTTTTATTTTGTTATTTGAACCATCTTTGTCCCTGTTGGTTCCATAAAAGCACCAATCTCAAATTATTTTGAAGTATTATTGAACATGATTACTGTATATCATTTATACAGTCCATCATATCTAATCTAACCAGTTTCCTGGTCCGTACTAAAGATCATGATACTGCCACTACCGTGGGTCACCATGTGCATGTTGTGATCGGGGTGACGTACAGCGTTAGCTAACCAGGTAGCCTCTAAAACCGGCTGGTTGCTTTATATTTAGGTAATGAGAGTAAATCAAATATACTAACATTAAAATTGTGATGCGTCTGTTTTCTTTCCTTTTGTGTTTTTATTTAATTATTAAATATAAGTGTATGCAATTTAGTTTAATTTGACAGTATAAATGTTAGCCTTGTGCCTTTGCATGTACCTTTTTCAGTCAAGTTGTTGAAATTGTTGCAGTGCTTTGAAGAAGTTATTTGATTTTTGACTGAATTTAAAAAATAAATAAAAATCAAAGGGGGCCAAAAACAACTTAACTGCAGATTCTCTCTAGTTTATCACTTACATTGTTTTAAAATCCATGCATAATTTTATTTTCAGTTGGCCAATACATGCAACATTTTGTTGGTTTGACACAAAAAACATTTGCAAGTCACTGTGTAAAATGTAAAAATCTTAGTAATAAATTTAAAGCCTTCTTGTAAAACAAAGCAAAACCAAAGAAGCAATTCAGGATTTTTTGCACAATAAAATAGCTCTTCAATGAAAAATTCAACCAGACAAAAAAACAAAAACAAAAAAGACAAATTTGGTGGATATCATTTCCATCTATACACCCTCCCCTTTTCCACTACTATTGTCTGGTTGAACTTTTCACTGGAACATGTACGGCTGCCAACGAGCTGCAAACAAACTTCCTCCTGACTTCCTAATGGCTGGCAAGACATGTCACCTCTGCCCTCCATACAAAGTGACTCCCAAAACAGAGCAGGCTTCAGCGAGCGGGTGGGAAGAGAAGGAGTGGGGGAGGAGAAAGGATGAGGTGGGGAAAAGAACATGGTGACAGAAGCAGGTGGAGGAGGAAGGATAAACTCACATGTGACAGGTATGAACCCTGTTGATGGGGGACAAAAAAAAGAAAAACAACCTCAAAAAGGGATGAAAGGTGTGGTTTCTCTAAAGCCCCTCTGGGGTCCTCTGTGCTGCAGCGCATGAGGCTGACAAGCAGAAGAACAGGTTCTCCTGCTTTGCCTGACAAAAGCCAGGGCTGCCTGAGTTTGCACAACTTTCTGGTTCAATAAAACTCAGCAAAACATCAGATAAAGTCAGTTTTTACATCTAGAAAAAAAGAGGTGGTTCCTTTAGAGCAGAACACTGCCGGGTTTTCTTACTGAAGAAAGCAATCATTTACTGTCCACACAAATCGCACAAATACACATCAGTATACAGTTTTAACAGGAAAAACTAAATTAAGGATATGTAAAAAAGTGGAGGCTGTAAGACAACAGGCGGGACTGACCTGATCTTTCTTCGTCTTGTGAGAGGAAGCAACATGAGCGAGATACTGGATAACCTTCTTGGTGTTCTCCGTCTTACCAGCACCAGACTCGCCTCTGGAGATGACATGCAAGCAAGAAAAAACCCCCCCCAAAACAATCAGATAAGAAAATAAAAGGAAGAATGTGAGCTACTGAGACGAGCATGGTTGAAACTTGGTTACTTACGTGCAAAGAATAGACTGGTCTTCCCGATCTGCAAAAAAAAAAAAAAAAAGGTAAAAAATATGGATATTGTCAGCTCTGCACAGACACTTCACGAGCATTTTATCAACACAGTGTGCACAAGTTTACGCCTATGCAACAGGAAATACACCGACCACAGACAGGAAATCAATATCCGGCTTCCTGTGACTGAAACGCTTCTAACTGCCTAATTATTCTATCGCCTCCTGAAATGTGGTCTGGAGTACAATGTGTGGAGGGGCAAAAAAAGAAAAAATTACACCAGCGGGAAATAGGATTAGCTAATGTGGTATGCACCGCATACAAGGGAGTTCTGGGGAAAAAAGGAAAGCCGTACAGGAGGTGGATTTAAGAAACACCCTCCACAGGAAATCCCAACTCTGGCCTTCGGAGTGGAGCCACGGCTGCTAAACAGTCACTGATTATACACTGTGGTAAAAGGAGGAAAGCAGCTAACCGAAGCGAGAAAACTGCATGCGGCAGAATATTTAAATCCAGTGCGTTTGTGACAGACAAATGGAGAGGAAAATGGCCCGCAGGTACGAGGCGACGGGTTCAGCCGCTCACCCTGCATCATGCTCCTGTACGCTGTGTCGGTTATGGCGTAGATGTGGGGGGGCATTTCGTGTCTCTTCTTGCCCTTGTACATTTCCACGATCTCCTCGGAGTAGATGGGCAGGTTCTTGTAGGGGTTGATCACCACACAGAAGAGACCAGAGTACGTCTGCAGGACAGATGCGAGACAATTTAGAAAACATTGCCTTCAAATAATCAATATATAGATTGTGGTTTTTTTTGTTGTAATTAGTTAACAGATTGTAGAAAGGTATTAGGAAGATTGTATGTTGGGTATAATGCCACTAGAGGAGTCTCAATACAGCTTTTCCACTTCTGATACGATACAGATATCGCAGCTTTGAGTATCGGTTGATGCTGATATTGACCTGATATGATATCAGAATGAATCATACATAATTTTATTATTTATTTTTCCAGTGTGGAATGTTAGAAAAGGCTAAATCAAGTTATATTATTCACACAGAAAATATTTGGTGGGAAAACAACCAAACCACTTATTATTAATCAATAGGTTTGAGTTTGGGACACAAAGGCGGCTGGATAGAAATTCTGGGGCAGACTATTTTAGATGCAGACTGATATAAATTGACACTTGTTTTTTGGCTGACCAATTAACAAAATCAATATCAGATCAGAACACCCCTAAAGGACACCAAAAGATATAATAAGATAGTAAGTTATTCTACTTCTCTTTTTGTACTTCTTATACAGTTAAAATGTTATTTTTATACTTGTATCATAATTAATGCTTCCACTTTTGCTGGTATTATAGGACAGTTTAAACTAATTCTTAAGGAAAGTTTTATGATGGGAATATAATTAGGGAATATTGCTAGTCATGATGTCAGTTGTGTCAGGTGTGAGCATGAGACTCCACCCAACCGGTTAAATATAAATACTGGAATGGAGAATGCAAGTTCAAAACCAGGCATGTATTAGCCAACAATTACTGCACTCCAAACAGCTCTGTCATATTATTATAAAGCTGATAATACTGCAGTAGTATATTGACGAGATATTCTGCAATGCTGAAGTGATATTAAGAAAATAAATGAAAGAACACAATATTCTATAATTTTCCACAACCATTTGTGTTTAAGATATGCGTTAATAATAATAATTATATCACACCTGTATATACGTAGTTACTCTGCAATACCAAAACAAAACATGAAAATAATTCCTGTTAAGGAGGCAGTATTTTAAAGCATATTCAAGGAACTATGTTGCCTTCACTTGTTATAAAAATACTTTAGATATCAATTATGACTTAAAAGAAATTTGACTTTGTAATTTAATAGCTTAAAATTGGGTCTCTGTCTCTTTAAAAACTCCTGCCCTTTCTGAAACTCCGCCTTCGGGAAGTCTTTGGCGTTGCACTGAGAAGTAGCTCATATAATGAGCTCAGCATATGTGCATTTCCAGGTGTTTGCTAATTGCTGCTGGCTAGTCTGTAGGAGTCTTTAGGGAGGGCTGCTCTGTGAGGGAGAAGCTTGGAAAATGCAGCTCAGAGGAGGAGCTTTGTCCTTGAAGGCAGAGCTAGGTCCACTCAGGCGTTTTACATTTCTGAATGGTTGCCATGGGAGATTAAAGTATTCCTCAAACATGCATGAGAGAATTAAGAAAACACTCCGGGTATGTTTTTGATGAGGGAATAACATTATAGCATGATGTAAAGCTCAGAAAAGTTGATTTTACATAACACTGCCCCTTTAAAATATAAAAAGGGGGGGAAATTAATGAAACATGAATAGTTAATGAACATCATATAAAGGGAAAGTACCAGAATGGTTTGACATACTGGGAATAAATCCCCTCCTTGCCGTGAGGACAGTTAAACTGAATAATTACACTTTGCTTGCAGCTTTGTTAACTTGTGTAATAACACTGCCCCATACTTTATTACCTCATCGCTGAAATTTTCACATGAACTCTGATTTGTATGACAAAGTTATGTAATCGACGCTCCACCCAGCTACAAGTTTAAACTGAGGAGTGTTCATGTGCTGCATGACTGATCAGGGAACTCGTTTTTTACATTTAGAAAATAATTTGAACATCTTCATCTACAGTTCACTTCGCTTCCCCTGAGAGAGTCTCCATTTTGAGTGTGGAGTTATGAAATCATCCATAGAATGGTTCTGTGGAGGAGCGGGAGGGGGAAATCGCTCTTTTGTTGATGTGACCGGGTCACAACTGTGTGTCAAAGGGACAAAATCACTCCCAGGACAGAAAAATGAGGGTTAATAACATTAATTACAGGGGAAAGTAATCAACGTTACTGCATGGTTTACAACATTCCATCCCCCTTTTTGAAAAGCCTGGACTGGTGCCGTTCTTTCTCACTCTTTTTATATTCTTTTTTTTTTAATCTCTTGTACTCTGGAGCACATTGTTCTCTGGAGCTTCCTGTTTACATGACTCAATCCCAAACAGAGAGAACGCAGCAAACATTACAGTACTGAAGGATAGTTTCAAGATGAAGAAGATGGAGCAATTCAATACAGGGGAATGTTAACAGATTGCACATTTTCTTTCCATTTGCAGCTTACACACAATGGAACATCTTGAGCCATGGATGGTTTAACCAGAAGATAATTAGATTGTTAGATTGGACCGAGATCAAAAGAGACTGGAGATGTTTCACAAAAGCCAGAGGAACTTGAGCAGCAGGAAGTAAAAACATTTGCTGCTTTAGCATACGCGTACAACCATATAAATATGTACCGCGTTGCTCCAGGGAGTCATACTCACGTAGATGAGGCCAGAGTAGTATCTCTCCTTTAGGTTGTGCAGAACAGACGCTTCGTTGAGGCAGGTGAGCTCGGCCATGTCCTCCACCTTGCTGAACTTGGGCGGGTTCATTTTCTGGATGTCGTCCTTGTTCACCTTGATCTTTTTCCCGGAGTCCGCCAGCTCCACCGTGCACTCGTCGCCGCGCTCCTCCTTGATGGAGCCGGCCTCGAAGCCCAGGCGCTCCGAGGGGACCCATACCAGCTTCTTGGTGGCCCAGTCGGCCTGCGCCAGCGGGTTGTTGACCAGGTTGCGGTCTACATACAGAAACTTGTCCGCGTCTGACATGGTGGCTGTTTTGGTGGAAAGAGAGAGAGATCAGTTAGAAAGGGAAGCTCTGACACAGATTCAGTGTAATAAGGAAAATAAAAGCAAAAAATAAAAAATAAAGACATGAAGTTGTATAAGTTCAATGCTGAATGTCTTCAATAATTTAATTTTGACTCAAAACTGTAAAGATTTTGTGCGTCTACAACACATTTCCACCAACAATCTGGCCATTTTAAAACATTATTGGACGCTGAAGCCACATAGTGCCACTTTATAGCACAATCAAGTACCTATGTAAACTTCAATTGTTATAAAAATGCTGTATATAGATCAAATATGATTTAAAAGAAATTTGACTTTGTAATTTAACGCCTTGAAACTTGTCCTGTCTCTTTAAAAACTCCTGCTCTTTCTGAAACTCCACCTTCAGGAAGTCATCACAACATGGCTCCTGTATTAACCCTTTAACGTTTTTAACAGCGTTGCATTGAAAAGTAGCTCTACAATGAGCTCAGCTGATCCGCAGCTCTACCAGATGTTCGCTAATTGCTGCTGGCTAGTCTGAAGGAGCTGAATGAGAGTTGTTGGGGAAGGTGGAGCTGAGTTGCTAACGTGACATCATGCATATCTATTTTCTGTCAGTCAAGTTTTATATTTGCATTACCTCAATTTGTAAGAACTTTAACCTCTAAATTTGGTCACAAATCATGTTTGTTGAATCTTAAAACCGTCATTGCTATTCAAAATTTAATCGCTTTAGTGAAAGATTTTTTTTGAGTCTAGCAGAGCACATTCTAAAAATACATCATTATCTTGTCTCCAATGCTCTATTGACCTCAAAGGACTACAGTAACAGGAACAAAAACAGCTTTCTGAGTATTTTGTAAACCAAAGTGTGAATAAGGAAGAGACTCAATACGAACTGGAAACCGGTTTTGAAACAAGCATTCAACTTTTATGTTCAGAATACGTTAAATATTATGAGACCAATTAAGAGAATGAAACTCTTCCTGCAACATAAGAAAACTGAGGTAAGAGGGGCAAGCTTCAACGTCACAAATTCTGAATAAATCCCAAAAAAGTAGTTTATACTAATTTCTTATTTGCATATGTACACATCTAAGTGCAGCACTATATTTCTCACAGTTACTCATGAACATTTTTGCACACAGCTTTGTGATCGTAAACATCTTGTTGACACGGGTGAAATATCCTCACTTTACAGAAAGAGACTCAACCAGTAGAACCAGAACTAGGAAGGAGAAAGTGAAAAAATCCAAGTCATAAAAGTCGCAATGAAGCTGCAGCGCTGCAGGGAATTAATCCAGCGTGGGCTGCTGTGACTGACAACACAGCCCCAAGTTTTATCAGTCCAATTATCATTCCAAAACTGCAGGAGCATGACAACATTTTCGCAGCGACACCACGGCTGTTGATGCCAGACATTTTTCCCCTCATCTGATAAGACACAGAGCCGTCTTATGCTCAGCAGTTTCCAAAAGCAATCAGAAAGAAAATCACAGCAGAGGTCAGGTTAAGTTTGAATGCTTTAACTGATTTCTACACTGAGCTGCCTTGTGGGAAATGGATGATCTGAGTTCATATACTTGACAGGGAGAAAGACACTAAACCCCAACAAGCTGGGGTTTCTCAAAGCTCAAATGAAATAATAAACAACAAGAAAGGGTCAGGAATGAAGTATTACCAAATTATACACACTACTCTTAGTATCACCAATTATGTTATTTTTTTTTTTAACATGAGATTAGTCAAAGGTTTGTAGAAGAAATCAGATTCAGATTAAGCTGCCCTGACTTCTTATTATTCCTTAGTGTACACCAATATCTAACCACCAAAAGGTTGTGGTAGGGATTTTACAGATTAATCAAAATTTTCTGTTTTCAAAGATTTTATTTTAGGAAAAATTTAACTATAGAAACCCCAAGTTGGTGGAAAATAAATGCCAATGATGTCATCCGCCTTCCCGTTTTCTGGGAAAACCAAGCTTAAGCTCTTTTAAAGGAAGCTGTATTTACTGTTACTGCAGTTTATTCATACTGAGAAGGAGAGCCAGTTTTTTAGCAGATAACAGGAAGCATGCTGGGTTTAGGAGTGCCGACGGATTTTTGGAAACCTCAGTGTTAAGATAAGGCTCTAAACTCAATCATAGAGACTTTTGAGTGCACAAGCTGCTAATATAAGAGGCCTAAGGCAGCAAGACTTAAACGACTGGTTAGGGGAAAGCATTTATCATACTGTTATTTATTGTGATAAATTTTAAAATTTTGATTCATTGTCACAATAAATTCCAGCTAATGATATTTCAATCTGCCCAAAATGTCTTTATTGTGATAATTTTACCATTTTCTCCACTGTTTAACAAAAGCATCAATAAATATTTGAAAATATAGTTACCATGTGCACACGTTTTTACATGACTGGTGTTCTAAAGAAGCACATTATAAAGGGGAATGTTTTTCACCAACATTATTTGTGTTTGTGGAACTATAATTGCTGTGACACAACAATCATGGTCACACAGTTGCATAAAAAAAAAAAAAAAATTAAGAAATTGTTTTTATCATCACCTTTATTGTTATCACAGTAGTACTGCAAAATATCTTGTTAAAATCTGAAATCCAAATTTGAAGTCCCCTAAGACTGGCAATATTATTTTTTTTTTTTAAATGGGAAGAAAAAAGGACAACCTTGTTTTACATTGACTGCTTCCTCCGCCACTTGACAACTCTGCTGTATAAACAATACAACTACAATATTCCAATTTTTAAAGAGAAATCTGAATTTGACAAAAATTGGCATCAGTTGGTCAAAGCTTTAGAAATAAAACCAAACTTTGGATACAACTCTAAAGTCCTGACTGATGTGCCTCGATTTAAAAGGCTGCCTAGGGAGAGTCCCAAACTTCATGTGCCGTTCCAGAAATTAGAGGCTTTGCCGTTTAATGTGCTCCAGCACACGCCTGATTTTTCTCCCTGGTCTACAGGCTGAACCTTCACTGCTGACTTCATCTACCAACTCATCCCTGGTTGTCCAACAGAACGTTGGGTGAACCGTGTTTTTTCCTCTCCGCTGGCGACGAGCTTCCTCCTCTCCATCCCAACTCCCTCTCCCCTCTGCTGAGTTGTAACTCCCCTCCTTCCGTGCTGTTTATCCAATCTTTTCAGGGTCACATTCCTCCCATGCTAACCCTTTATCAGGGAGGGCCAACCAGCAAAGGCATTCCACAAATTTCTGTCTTCCATCCTCCTCCTTGTCTTACATCTTCCTTTGACATATTTTCTGACGCTTCCTCTCATCTTTGTTCAGCCCTTGTTCCTATCCACCAGCGTTTTTACCCATAAGGCCTCAGTGAAATAATTGTTCTTCTGCAAAGCTGCAGAGATCCTTTACCAACATACAGAGAACTGAATGCAAAGCAATGAACCAAACAAATCCAGCTTTTACCCGTTTTTTTTATTTTTATGAAATAATTTCATTAAACGACACTAAAAGTACTGATCATAGATTCATCCATTGTTTCTTACAATGTTGGAAATCTTGCGTTTGTTTCATTTTTTAACAATTTTCCACAAATATCAGGATCCCAACCAAATTTTTTTCTCTCTTTAAAAGTGAAAACTGAAAGTATAATTGTTCTTTAAAATAAATTTCCTCATAAAATCTAATAAGTTGTCTTTTTGTTTTCCAAAAGGTCAGTTCAAGTTTAATGAGCTAACCGAGTTTGTTTTTGTTGTTGCTTTTTTTCTCTAGACTAAGGGGAACGATGGTTCTTTGGACAGTACGGCTTGCAGACTCCTGACATTAGATCATCAGGAAGATTGACATGCCAAAAAATAGGGGGAAAAAAGAAAATATAAATGTATTAATATTTAAATAAAAGGGAAATAAACAAATTGATTAATTTATATCTCAATGTTCTTATTAACCCTATTTGATGGTCAGAGCTGAGTTTCACTGTGCTCTGCTGCAAACAATGCAATATCTGAATAAATTTAAAGATTTAAATACATAGATTAATTTTTCTACTAAACTTCTGAGATAAACAATTTTGCACATTTTATTTATTTAATTCCACATTTATTTTAAATATTTGTTACATTTCGGGCCTCGAATAATGATGTCTGGTATAGTTAGACTGGAGCGCTTGACACAGAAAATGACTTCGACACACAAACCATTTCTCCAGAGGAGAGCGGACTAAAAATGACTCCATGGGTTATTTTAGTTCTCCAAGCGCTGTTCTATATAGAAAGTAGAGGAGGGACAAAGAAACTGCTCCAGCCAGTTTAAAAGCTCAGCCGTCTCCTGAAGCTCTGGATGTTGATGTTACAATAAATAAAATTAAAGGAGAGCAATCAAACTTATTAGATCCCTAATAATTAATAGATTTGATGCCAACCTAAAGCATTCTAGTGAGTAAGATGCTAAAAATCTTGTAGTGGGAACAATGTGACGATGGAAAATAAAAAAAGTGTTCAACAATTTAACATTGTAGTGATATTGTTCAGCCTGAAAAATCCACAATAAAAGGGAACCTTAACGAGGAAGAGGAACCTTGAAGTAACACAAAAGAGAGGAAGAAGACTGTTGTTACAAAGTGACAAAATAACAGCAGCCTGAACATGGAGGAAAACATTTAGGAATGAGGGGAAAGGGAAGAAGAGGGCCAAACTACTCTGCAAAACAAATCTCATCAAGTATTTTTGGTTTAGTTTCTAGTGCAAATTTCTTAATACACTTCAAATAAGATGAAAATAACTTACAAGTAACTTTCCAGAAAGAAATAAGAGTTTGTTTCAAGTCAATTCCTTAATATTACTGAAAAACTACTAGTTTAAAGGCAGATTATTTCACTTACAATATGGGAAAATGTCTCATCTTAGTGTAATAATATGCTGTTGAACTAGTACCTTTCCATTAATATTAAGGATTTATTGACTTACAACAAGCTCCTACTTCTGGCTGAAAAGTTACTTTTAATTTAGCTTTGTCTTAATTCAAGTGTACCAAAATATTTGCACTATAAACTAGACCAAAAATACTTGGGGAGGATTTGGTGTTTTTGCAGTGCGGCCTTGTTTAGGAAAGAAAGCCAACCTAATAAAACCCAGACCATCCAGTCACTGAACTCTCATTCTGCCTCACTTCATTTCCTTGAGCCAACATAGCTAATAATAATAATAGTCAAGACAACCTCACACAGAGTCTGATCAAGTACAAACAGGCTCTCCTCCTCCAGCTGTGTGTGTGTGTGTGTGCGAGGGGGGAATCTATAAACCAGCTGTGCTGCATTTACTGCTCTATTGTGAGCATCATCAATCGAAGCACAGGGTCAATAACTCTTCACTCCCCACCAACTGCATCCCATCACAGCGCTGTCCAGCCCTGCTTATCCTTGGCTGACATCCTCATCCTGCGGTTCTTGTTTAGCGCCGTTGACACTCCGGACAGTTTGATTTCAACCGTTTACATGAGCCGTTCCAGCGCATACACATGTCTATTTCTGCAGATTCAGGGCCCTGCTCTCTGGTTGTCCTCAGCGATGAAGCAGTCGGGTTTTTAACGGGAAGAGAACAGGTCTCTCCTCCTCCTCCTGCTTCACCCAAGCTCATCTCAGAGAGGGAAGGGTGGGACCAACGGAGGAGAGGGGAGGAAAGAGGAAATTACAAGTTGAGAAAGCTATTTTGCCATCTGGAGAACTTTGTTTAGGTAGGGTAACATGTTGGGTCTTCTTTAAAAAAAAAAAAAAAAAAAAAACCTCGGCAGCAAAGGATAGCTGCTGCTAAAGTCATTTTGTGTTACAAAGCAGCACATTCCTCTAAAAAGGAGAGATTTTGATCTCAATTATAGACTTTACTAGCTAAAAATAGACCCACATCAGCTAAACCAATGGCTGCCAGATGATTAATTATAGTTAGATTAAATTAAACAGTGTTTGTTTATTTTTAAATTTAAACGCCACTTTCACAACTCGGTTTCAATTAGGCCGGCCACAGATATCCGAGCGAGTATTAAAAGACGTTGCTTTGAAAGGAGGAAAGCCTTGAGTCCTGCAGCTGTTCAGAGATTATCCAGTCACTAAAAGAACAATGTGATGTGGAAGCTAAAGCCACACCCAGCCATGTAAATAAGGTAAACAGCTTTACCAATGAGCTGAAACCAGAAGATGAGTAGGATACGTGAGCAAATATGAGGGATGCATGATATTTTCGGCATGCATCGGTATCGGCTGATATTAGCTGTAAAATTTAATATTGGGCATTTCGTCAAAATAACTCATCGATATAAAAGGCGTTATTTTATGATGCCTGCAGCACAGCATGACAAATTTGCACTGTTTGAGTGTTGTCATTGTTTTAGAGAGAGCAAATGTCATGAATAAATTTGACATTAAACATAATGTAGGTTGAAAGTGTTCAATCATTTTCAGCCTCCTCCTTAGCATTTGCATTAGGTAGCAGACTAAATTGACAAAGATACTGTATATTTTAATTCCACAGTAGAGAAAGCCATATAGTTTCAGTAAGTAGTTATAGGAAAAAATATCGGTATCGGTTATCGGCCAAATGATTTTTTTATATCGACACATGGGATATCGACCAAAACTCCAATACCATCTGCTATCCCTAGCAAATATATTGACTAATAAACCAGCTGATTTCAACTGTGTCTAATTTAAACCCAACTCTCTCTTCAATCCATTTCGTTCAGTAACATCACCGCCATAGTTTTGAAATCTCAAATCACAGGGTGGTTCTTCCAGCGTTGGACCAGGTTGAACTTTTGGGGGGGGGTTGAAACTCTGGAAGATTTCAGGTACGTTTAGCCAGTGGAAGCCGAAACGTAGACTTCCTGTAAGCTGTGGCTAAATGTCAAAGAGCAAAGATAATCGGGAACACGGGTTGTCGTTTAAAAAAAAAAAAAGGCCAAAGAACAAATTCCTCGTCTATCATATGAGAACTTATCTCATTGCAACGCTGAATCCACAGCTTGCTGTTTATTTGACAATATCCGATAGGGAAGAGCACCAGCCCTTTTTTTTTTTTAAAAGAGATAAATACAAACCTTTGGGCAGACGGTGAATGATTTCTTCAATCAACATTCCAGTTTGTCAGCAGTATTTCTCCTAAAAGGAATGCTGCTTTGCGTCCAATAGTTCCAAAGGATCAAATGATTTATTACTAGTACTGCTCTCTTCTTCTTTACACCTCATTCTTTACTACTCACTTCATCTCTAGGCTGTCTTCTCTACTTCAGCCCAGTGATTTTTTTAAATGTAGTTCCTGTTTGTGGTCTCTCTACCTTATCACTTATCTGTTGTGAGTCACGAATTAACCATCTACGCAGCATCCTCAAACAACCATATGTTTATTTGAAAATGAGGACATCTGCCAAGCAGCATTATTTAGATGTATGTGGTAGATAAATGACAGACGGCAGCAGGAAGATGAAACAATTACACAGCGTGGTACAAAGTTCAGAGTCTAAAATGCGTGTCATGCATGCCTTCCGCAATCTTTAAAGCATTAACCACATCGCATTTTCACACAGGTATGCTGCTCACATCCACACAAAACTCTGCTTCACAACACGTACAGTAACTTAGGCGTTTTCTGTCAAAAAGTTTTTATTTTTTTACACTTTTCTGGAGTGTAAAAAATACGAGGGTTTATCAAGGTCCCTTATCAAGAAGTCAATCTTTAAACTGGCACACCACAGATTAAAGGGCGGTGATGTCTAATCAAGCAATACGCCATGACCGCAGAGGTGAAAAGCACAAAGCACTTATAGTTGAAGGGTTTGGTCTAAGCCTGCTCTGTGCCTCAAACCTTTTCTTTACATTGTTTGAGCCGGAGTCATTTCCAGGCATTGTCCGACGCTAATGAGGCTTTTCAGGTGCTGCTGTGGGGAAGAGGATGGAGGAAAGGTCTGGAAGGTCTGGGTGGTGACAAGACGGTTGAGCAGAGGAAAAAAGAGGAGGGGTTGTGAGCTATGAAGTGAGAGAAGAAGTAGTCAAAAATCTATGAAGTGGTGGTTCAAATGTGCATCGACACTTGGGGTTAGCAAATGGTCGCAGTGTCAATCTGAAAGACTTGCATGCAGTTGTTTAAAACTTTTTTTTCTAAACTAAACAAATAGGTTGAAACCCAATTGGTTCAAAAAAGCTACTACTAATTCTACAGCAAAATAACAATAAATCTGATTTGTTTGTTTCACAGCAGACAAAAAAAGGGAGCAGGACATAAACCCCAAATATGATCATAATTTTTCAATGCATTTCCTATTTCAAACTTTAACAATGAGATTTCTAGACTAAAAAACATTTCCTGATCCAGGGTTTCCCCAAGAAACCTTGCTAAGCCCGTTAATAGGGGCTCTAGGGCACTAGTGGCCCAACGTGTTTTTGTGACAGAAAAAATTTGGAGGTGCACAAGCAGGCATAATTTGGAAATAACGGTGTGAAGCCAACGGGCAAGTGCAGGGACGGCACAACTGATGCGCACCCCGTCACACTCAGTTCAATGCATCAAATTAGTTCATTTACTTGAGATATTTACAGTTTCTTTCACTTCCAGTGATAAATGTTCACTAGAATTTCAAGTTTATCAATCTTTCAATGCGTTTTTGCTTTACTATACAGTTACTGCTGCATTATTATGGATTTACTACATGAAATTGGTCTCAAAACAACATTATCGCTTATCGCAATAACTTCTGGGACAAAAATCAAAAATCACAAAAATCAAGCAAAATTTTATATTGTGACAAGTCTTTTGTTTCTTCACTATTTGGCAAATACTGAATTTTCGTGTCCAACCGAGTCAGTCAACCTCAAAATCAAACAACAACAAAACTATGCAGGCAATTTCTCTCACCATCTCTTTTCCACATTCTCAAGACTTCCCCAAACTGGCAGCAAACAGCTACAACATATAGACGTGATTGAGGAGTGAGAAAACGAACCGAAGTTCATATGGTGAACTAAAGAGCTTATAGTTTTAAAAAATACTAAAGTTAAGTCCAGTTGTCATCCACACTTGCAGCTAGATTTTGTCTTTATAAAGGCAGACATACTTCTGTTATCCATTTGTAATAAAGCAAGATCCAATAAGTCAACAAAGGCCTGTAAAAGAAAGCCTGTCAAAGCTTTCATAGTTTCAGAACCTAAAGGAAAAAAACTAAACAAAAAGACATTCTGCTGCAGACGACAGCCATGGGTTTCAGAGTACCACCTGACATCCTCCGATACTCTCAGACTGAAACCTTCCAACAGCACAGAACAGCTTCAGCTCGCAGTGCAAGTCGTCTGCATTTAATTTCGTCTAGCCCATGGTACAAAACTCTCCCAGGGGGGGCGCTTGTGTGTGGACTTTGCTGACACATGAATGATGGAATGCAATAATCTCTGCAGGGGGCTCAAGAACAGCACCAAAACTGGCTATAAGAACAGAACCCGCCCCAAAAGAGAAAGAAAGAGAGACGGAGAGAGAGTTTCACAATACAATATCAGGAGTTGATTTAATAAGATGACTATAATGCAATAACAGGATATGACATGCTCATTGTCACCCAGCATGACTTTTTAAGGAACATTGTCCTGAGAGAAGAGAAGAACTTGAAACCATATTTAGGCAGTAAAGTAGAACGTTTTATTGCTTCTTGGCAGAAAACAGCTGATCTGACAAATATGGTTTTGATTATAAACTGAACCACAAAGACTCCCGATGAGTACCTGACCACATCCAGAGGGATGCATGTAGGCTGCAATAAACTGTTTTAATAATTGGTAGAATTTTTGCGATGTTTGTGGATCGTTTTGCTTCTGGTTCAGACACTAAGCCTCCCTGTTTGCAACTCTCCAAACGATTAAGGAGTGCATGCATACCGCAGACTGTTTGCCTGCCACAGTGCAAACAATCACATGCCATCTAAACACTAATGGCACTGACAAAGCCTACCCATTGAGTCGACGTTAACGTGATGAGACCTGATGAGAATGTGACACCTCACAGACTCCAGAGAGATGACTGCTTAATATCCCGGGATCTGGATCTTTCTGTTTTCCAGCAGAATGAAAAGGTTTGCTGAGCCAGACTGCAATTAAAGGCTCTGAAACAAACGACTAACCCAGATATATGCTGACAGCTCTTTGTCATTGGGGCACAAAGATAAAACATACTCGCCTTGATGGAGCGCCCCTCAAGTTCTCTTTGGTCGAGGCTTTTCATTATTTTCCTTAAACATAGAGCTCATCAAAGCTAGTTAAAAAATGACTGCATTCATCATCTATGAGTGCTTCTCAAATTAACAAAACTGGATTGCTTTAATCCCACTTGCTTCGGGAATATGCCTTTGAACAAACGTTTCTTCACCAAGCAAGAAGTGGATTTGAAACTTTTTCGTTACGTTAGCTGCTTTTCCAGTCCAAATCCTTTTGCGATATTCTGTCGATGTCGAAAAGAAACAATTTCGCAACAATTTCGGTGTTTCCGTTGAACAAGAGATGCAGTTAAAAACCACACAGGAATAAGTTTGTTAACGCAGTAAGTCGAATGCAAGTAAACAAGAGATATATTCATATTTCAGCCACAGCGCTAGCGCCTTATTGAGGCGACAAGCTTCTTATACTTGGGAGCAGTTACGTATTTATTCAGCGTTTTGGAGAAATTGTATTTGACGATTTTACAGGAGAGAGAAGGATTCAACATCTTCAAATCACAAAGTCTTGACGGACTTTGCGATGATGTGAGAGCTCTGGTGGAGCTAGCTGCGCATCGTCCAAGGAGCCCAGTGCCTACAAATTAGAGCGAGTTGCTAATGAATAGAAACTGGTACGATGTGAAGAAAGTGTTTCCATTGCCGTTTTACAAATTACACCAATTTCCATACAGCTGAAAAACCACCGCATCCCAGAGCAAAAACGTTTTGTAAATAGCAGAGTTTTTTTGCAAAATTGCAGTGTTTCCGCTAAGCAAGCAAATGTATTTTCCCAATTGCAATTTGCGCAATTTTATTGTCAATGGAAACAGAGTTTGTGTTCCATTAACACAAACTCCGTCTTCTAATTAGACTAGAGAATGTTCCAGATTGACCAAGCTTTATATTAAGGTAGTGCTGCCCCTCCTCTACTTGTTTGATGCACTAGCAGTTAGCAGGCTGACACCAGCCTGCGCTACATTTCTCCCATGCTAACAAGACTTTGAGTCAAATTATTTGGAAATATTCCTGGTTGTGAAATAGGCAGATTCCCATTGTCAAACATTACTTTAACACTGTTTCAAAACTTCAGCTGAAGAGCTACAAGCAGCAGGTTTGATACCTCAGCAGACAATGTGACAGATAAATGTGCAAACATTGTATCACCTTGTTACAATAGAGCATTACAGACTTCTTATCTATAAAGATCAGATGGACAAATCAGCACAGTAAACATTTTCATTTGAAATCTGTTATTAGTTTAATGAGTATTTTCTAATCATAAGTCTATATATTGATGTCAGAACCACAATATCTAGTGTGGGAGAATGTTTTTGCTGAAACAATTGTAGCTCTCATTTTGAATTTAAAAAATAGACATTTAGGTACATATTTTTGTATGAACACTATAAACTGATGATATTTTGTGATACTGTCTCTTAAATAGGACAGTAACAATTATTTTTGATTTATTCCAGCCACTGAATAACTGCAAAGAATTTTAAAAATTTCCAAAAAGATTGATGAAAACATCTTTTAAAATAAGTGTATACATCACTGAAGAAAGTCAGACATTAAAAGACTGTAACTGTTCTCATTAATTAGTTGCAACTATGTTTTCGGTGTGATTTGAAATATATTTTGCTGTCCTTTCAAATTAACACCTGTTTTTTGTCACAGAACCTCTGGACACTTTATTGATACAGCTAATTATTAAAAGCGACGATGAAATCGTATATAACGGAAATGTGTCCACATTCCCAACCAGATGAAAGTATACAGACATTTTACTCTATAATTTCAGGAATATGCATAAAGATTTCTAAAAAAAAAAAAAAAAAAGGTGCATGCGACGTTTATAAATCAGAGTGGCCCAATACATAGGTGTTGTTTTCTGAAGTTAAAGGCTGTGAAGGCGGCAAAGAACAACTCAGGTTTTTTTTTTCTTTAAGTCCGCCGGTAAAACGGTGACGCCATGTTACCATCCACACACCGAGCCTGTCTCTGACCGCTACTCTTCCAAAACTTCCACCACGAGCCAAGCAACTGTCTGTTACCGAGCTGGAGGTTCTTAAAATTAAACTCATTACTTCACGTCCACCCGAGTTTAAACTCTTCACCGTGTTTTCCAACAATTCATTCAAATAAATCACTTCCTGCCTCCGCCGCCGCTCCGTTAGCCTCTCGCCAACTGCCGCTCTGCTACGGCTGAGTTTGACGGCCTGCGTTGCCTCAAATCTAACGCGTTCGCACGCGCTTGTTGTTTTAAAACAACCGATAAATGCCTTGGAGTTTGCTAAGCGGAAGAAAGGTACCGCTAAATCTCAGAAGGAGGTGCCGCTCCACCCAGCTCGGTTGCTGAAGTTGCAGCGGTCAACTGGCGAACCGAGCTTCCTGGTTCACTGCACTTGCTGCTCTGACCAACCTACTGAATGAGTTATAAAACGGCACCTAGCTAAGCACGAGCGCCTAACAGGAGGTGAGCTTACCTGGCTTTTGGTTGCTGTTCGCCTTTCAGAAGATGGCTATCAACAACCGCAGGGCTCAGAGTCAAAACTTCTTTTTCCTGTCGACAGCAGAGAGTTCAGACTAAACTACAGCGCTAGCTTCCTCCCTAAACTTCAGTCACCGTTTCTATCGCTTTTTTTTTTTTCTCTCTCTCTCTCTCTCTTTCTTTCTTCGCTCCCTCCTCCCTCTTCTGCCGTCTGCTTACTGGTTCGCCTAATTTCACTTGAGCCGGGGTGCGGTCCACGAAGAGGCGGGACCAACTGTTCACGTAGAGTTCCGCCAGCCAATGGGGAAAGGTGTCTGAGAAGCCCCGGCGCTTTCAGCCAATCGGGTTCCGAGTGAGGCGGGCTCAAAAAAAATGATTGACAGCGGATAGGCGGATCCAAACGCCACAGAGAAAAATGAACTTGAAAAGAGTTGAGAGAAGAGGGCGGAGAGGGGATACCGATAAACCCCACGTTTAATGAGCTTGGTATGTGCATGCTTAGGATTTTTATGACCATATAAGTACCAGTCACTTTCAGGATGAGCTAGGTTATCCAGGGTCTCCCCTTATGTGTCAGCATGCTTTAGTTTGCACGCTGTGTGCTTTGAAACCAGCTGTTTGGTACTTTTGTGGTCCAAATCTGCCAAAAAAAGTTAGAATAATTCCAAATGAAGTATTCAGAGACAAGATTTGGGAAGTTGGACATTTATACGACAGACCAACAATTATGTTATAGAACATAATTGTGAAGTAGAAAAAAAGTGAGATATGAATTTCAAAATGTTTTACAAATAAAGAAAATAGAAAGCGCATTGTGCATTTGTATTCACACCCTCCCCCTTACCTTGGTAAGTGTTTATATGGTGCCCATGCACCTTCTCATTCATAGAACGCATTTGTTTTCTAAGTTGTCGAAAGAGGTCAGAGGTCAGAAAGAGAGGAAAGTAGGCTCTGAGAAGTGTTGCACTCGTTGAGATTCACCACTACTTCTGCAAATGTGTCTTAGTGGTAAAGTGAAATCACCCAACCCTTTTGGAACCTGTTTCTACCAAAGGAATGAAAATATTTAATAGAAATGATTCATAGCTGCACTCTTGGGAAAAAAATCAAGAAGAAAAAATAATAACCCAGAAAAACAGGAAATTGTTTAATGATTAGCTAAAACTCTACACTTTGGTGTGTGGCTAAAGCTTGCAGTGCTATGTGAAAGTATTCACACCTTTCTAACTTTTTCACAATCTGTCATATTAAAATCACTTCAATGTGTATTTTAAACATTTTATGTGATAGATCAACACACAACGTAGCATATAGCTGTAAAAGTGGCAGCTAAATGGTGAAACGGTGCAACCATCACCATGTTTCACCCTGTGCATGGTGTGCTTAGCTGAGATTTTGTGTGCAAAAAGCTTGCAAAAGCGCTTCCTTCTCTTTCACATTGAGGCTCTACTTCTTGTTGAAAAATCCCAATAAAATACATTGCAGTTTGTGGTTGCAATGTGAGAAAATATCGAACATTTTAAGGCGTATCGAGAACCTTTAAACCTTTTCCATTTTGCACAAATTGCAATATGTTCAGCTTTGTGCAAATCAGCTATTCTTGATATTTCTCTTAAAAAGTTACACCTGACACAAGAACGTTGTTCACACGCGTTATGCTGTGTTGTAATGTTCGATGATTTACTCCAGTCTGTGAAACAGGTGAACCAGCCTTCGTGACCAGATATGTTTGCTACTCATGGGAACCGCTGCAGGTGATAATCTAATTAAATGAAGCAAAGGAAAACACTTCAACTGCCAAATCATACTTGACGTTTGTTTTCGCCTTGATCTCTGGAAAGCTAAGAAAAAAAAAGTAATATACTTTAAGAGTGCAAGTTCGAACGAGGACATGCTTCAAATGAGTAGTAAAAGGAGGAGTTTTGTGTTAGGGGGAAGGCCGTGGCTGGGAAATGATGGACGTAAGCGTAATACCTCTGCACAATGGGACGGCACTAAATGAACCTGTTTTCACGCGGCGGTTCTGTGGGATTCTTACTGAGAGAGGAAATAAAGGCTCAGGGCCAATTCTCCTATCACAGGCAGCAGGGACACATTAGCAAGGTAATGTAAATAGTTTAGGTTAAAGGTTTATGTGGCTTTTGTGATGATAATTAAAATGATCTTTCTTAAAAGCAGTATGATTGCTGCAAGAAGAATTTTGAAGTTCACCATTTTAAAAGACAACATAATGAACCGTACAATGGAGCAGTGTGTCACAAGCTAGTAGCTTAGTTAGCGGAGTTGCTCCAGCTGCTGAGTATAAGGAAGCTACTTAAGGAAAAATGGCTAGCATTAACTGCTAGCTGATGTTGACCAACTCTATTTTCTATGCTCATATATTATTGCTAGCTAAAATATATATTTAATGTTAGTTATTATATGAAAATTAGTTAATAAACTGGTAGAATTAGTTAATATTCTTTTGTAGCATGTTAGCTAATATTAGTAAGCAGTTCTAGATGTACTACAATCCATTAGCATACCAACGTGAGCATATCAGGCTAAATTTTGGATTACACTGTATATTCGTAACACTTTCGACCTTTAAAGCAAACTTTCTACATCATTTCTTATGTTGAACTTTACAACTTGACGAATGTGCATGGTCATTAAAGCCATTGGCATAAATGAAATTCCTAATGGAAGAAAACCACTGTTGACCTTTTCAATCCAATAAAGACTATTGTAATTCAGCTTTTTTTTTTAAAAAAAAGCAGGTGCTGTAAAAACTTTCTACTGTTGGCTCCTGTTAGCAATAGCAGCTAAAAGTTGTCTAAAAACCTAAAGTAATATGGCTGCCATTTTAACCTGGACTCATTTAATACAGGTTTAAAACATTCTACAGCGGTTAATATCCTGCACATTAGCGTTGTATCTCACAAATTTTAACATTTTCAAGCCAAGTCGTAGCTAAAATTAGCTAAAACAGAATCTGTTAGTGTAGCAGCATAGCTGTTAGCCTTCAACAAAGTTACCTGTCAGCCTACAACCGCTCCAGAGATTTCTTCATTGTTCCAAAAACTCACTGTGATGTGAGCATTTTTCTGTCACAGGTAAGTGAATTACGTGATAACTTCAGTTAATGTCTCATAATGTCCAGACTTCTGTCCCAGTTACAAGTTGGGAACCAAACAGGATGTGCTAACTGGCTTTATTAAACTGCTTGATGACAAAGTGAACTGATACCAGTGCTACCTAATAGTAGTACATTTAGAAAATGAAGACACTAAATTTCAAAAACAGCTTTTGCGAGACACACCATGGAAATTAATCCCTTACAACTGCAGTTACTGCTATGTTTTAGAAACGCAGCAGCCATATTGGATATTAAGAGCAGCAGTGATGAGAAACATATTTCCTTCCTTTCAATCCTGGAACTCCAAATTTAGTGGGGGGTATTTTTTTGTCATTCAAAACATACCAAACTGACAGTCATCTTTCTGATATATTACTATTTTTTAAATGCCAGGAAATCTTGGGATTTATTGCTTGAGTTGACAGTGTTTGTGTTAATCTTTGAGAACCAGTGATTTAAAGGAATGAGGTGGTTCTGCTAAGAAACAAAACAAAACCAAAAAAAAAGAACTCGACTTGTCGTTTGTTTTGTCTTCCCGCTGCACTGCAGTGAGTCCCGCTAGATAAGAGACAGGAATAACAAGACCTGATGCAAACACTGCAGGAAGCCTTTTCATAAACTACACATCATTCCCTGCACCTCACAAACAAACAAGCAAAAACACAAACGTTCTTCCCCCGTTTTGCTCCCCCAACATCGCAGCGGGACATGGCCGGTGCCCAGGGGCAAACCTAAAATCACATTTTCAGCTCAACGTGTTATGTTTGCTCGCTGCCTGCTGATGTCACAGGAATGTTTCCGTTGGCTTTCCTATACATTCAGCAGCTTGGCAGAAAACGCCGGCTACCCGGCGTGGCTGCCTGGAAAATTCAATAACTTTCTCCCTCCCCTATAGAACAGATGGGAAGTGGCTAAAGTATCAGTTCAGAGGTCAGAGGTCGTGTGTTTTCTTGAGCGAGACCAGATGCTCACGAGGGGGGTAAAAAAGAGGGGATGAATGTAAAGTACATGAGAACAAAAAATCTGAAAATTTCCTTTGCATCGGTGTAAAAGTGCCAAAAACAAACAGAGAAGGGGGAATGAACAGAGACCTTACAGTAAAAAAAGAAAAAGAAAAAAAGGCAGGCATGAATGACCAAATATGGACACCTCTGACCTCAATGCCTCCCTCCCTCCCTCGCGCTCTCCTTCCTCCTCGCTAGGTTGGTTGTAATAGCAGCAGGGTGTGTCTGTAATTCAGGGTGTGTTTCAGCTAGAAGCCATTATATCATTCACTCTGCAAGAAAGGAGCCCATTCAGAAACCGCACGGTGATGGAGTGCCGCTCTAAACCACCTCAAATCCCCCACGTCCCCCACCGCCACAGTCCTCTCTCACCCACTTAATTACTTTCGTGAATTCATGTGTGTGAAAATCCACGCGCGACTTGTTTTGGGAGGGAGTCCGGGCCGTCGTGTGTTGAAACCTGGACAGAGCCCAGATTCCCGTCGAATCTGGGAAGGAGTGGCTCGGCCCGGAGCTCCTTACCTGAAAAGTTCCTCTGAGCCGTCATTATTTCTGAGTAGGACTGAACTTCTAAGAACATTTACACGTCTTTCTTTTCGTCGTCCGCACAGCCTCCGGAGGCCTTGAGGCGAAAGCGTTTGTTTGTGTGCAGCCAGAGTACCAGTATTATTTATGAGCAGCTGGTGAGATAATGCTGTAATGTCTGAGTGGGTGGATGTTTACGCAGCCTTGTGTCCTTTGGTCTCATCCTGCCCCTCACTTCTCCGACCTCTCCTCACTAATCAGCACACAGGAAGTATTGATAAGACGCATGTTGACTCACAGAGCTGAAGGAATGTGGGGTAAAGGAAAAACGCAACACAGCTCGTCTCTTCTTTTGCAAAGATTCCTCCTCATTCATCATCCTCATGTATGTGCTGCAAAAGCACCATCAGTCCCTCTAGTACGTATATATTTTTTTAACTTCGATGTGTTTTATTGGGATGTTATCCTTCTCGTTTTATTGATTTTTTTTCCCAACTAAAAATAGTTGAAAACTAAGGATCATTACGATATTAAAAAAAAGGATTTACGTTTTGTTAAAAATTCCAGACATTTTTGAGAAAAAAAACAGACATTTATGAGTTCTGAAAGTTGAATATTTGAGATTAATCTCAGATTGATTTATTTACTTATTTTCAGGGAATGTAAAACATAAAGAAAAAAAAGTGAAAGTATCTGAGCTTGAAAAGCTGTCAATTTTTAAGAAAAAAAAAATCAGAAGTTTCTGAGCTATAAATGTTTTTTTTTAAATGCTAGAAAAAAATTGATTGTTAGATTTATCTCAGACATTTTCTCAAAAAAAAAAAAAAACAACCTTGAAAATTTAAGTTGAAAAGTTGAACATTTGCAGCAAAAAAAACATTTTTTTGTTTAGGTTAGTCTCAGAAATTTTCTAGAAAAAACTTCAAAATGTTCAACTTTTAAAGCTCACAAATTTTTTCTAGAAAACTTCTGAGACCTCTGTCTGAGGAAAGAGCCAACATCATTATCAGCCGATATCTTACAACATATCGGTATTGGTCCGATAAATAAAAAGGGCAAATAAATATAATTCATGTATCGCTACGTTTTTAAAATAATGGCCAAAGTCATTTTTTACCAAAAGTGATTTGGGGGGGAAAAAATCACCCACCTCTTTCTTTCCAAAAGATGTTTTAGGCTAAGTAAGTAAGTATTGGCTATCAGCCATGACAGCAGTATTAGTAGTGGAAATAGATATCAGCCCAAACTTTCAAATCAGTGCTTCCCTCCAAGTTGCTGCAAACGAATATTGAGCATAGCCCAGAACAAAGTATCTCTAAACTGTTATGCATGGTGGTGGCAGTATCATGCCACCGCCAGGGCTGGTAGAGTCTATGGGACAATTCTGCTGGAAACTGCAAAACACCTGAGACTGGGACGGAGATTGATCTTCCAACAGGACAGCAAACATACAGCCAGAGTGTCTGGCATTAGAGTGACCTAGTCAAAGTCGAATAGTAGAATAATTAGGTCATTAGCAGGGCTCTGGAGATCTTATCTACACAAGAAGGAGGTATTTAAGCCATTTCGAGGAAGCCAGCTTAAACTTGCTGTTTAAACTTCAAATATGTCTCCGTATTTACTGTCAACACAGAATCGTCTCAGGCCCTTCCAGATCTGACTGCTGCTGCAGAGTTAGTCTAGTTCCCACACACACACGCACACACACACACACACACACACACACACACACCCTTCCTGCTTCCATAAGTCCCCCCAACTCTCTTACTTAAAGCATTTTTGGCCCGTTGACAAAAGCAATATCATTTCAAACAAACACACAGCAAACATTGCCTCTGAGAAAAAGCAGGCAAACAAAAAAAACTGAGACGGAAGAATTCTGGCAACTCTGAGTTTTGCTCAGCGGCAGCAAAGCGAGAGCCGCTGGCTTCCCCTCGGCTCTCTCTTTTTTTCCCTTATATGGTCACAAGAGTGGTTGGGTAGGAGAGAGAGAGAGAGAGGGTGGAGGTGTGGTCTATTGTTTTTGGCGGAAGAAGTGAGGGACTTGTGAACCTTTGGTAGCTGTCGTCATCGCCGCCGCAGTCAGTCAGTCAGTCAGTCAGTCTGTCCGTCCTCTCTCCTCCGTCTTGAGTGTGTCGGACGGATTCCTGAGCGTCAGGGTTGAGGCCTTCACTCAGGTCATGTCATGATGCGCTCTGATTGGGTGAATGATTCACACACACAAAAAAAGAAAAGAAAAGAAGTGACTGCACACAGAAGTCCAGACAAGGAATGTCTTTCATCTCTCAGTAGTTTTGTAAATCTGAGCTTCACCTGCTTACGTAATGCCGGTGGAAATTCCCCCACACATTGCTTTGCCTTTGAACGCAGCTGTGTCTGAATACCTCCCCGCTCTCTGCTGGGTTTCTTTTTTTCATTTTATTTTTGTTTTTGCGATGATCTAATCTCCGCAGTCAGCGGCTCATGTTCCCGTCTACTGCGGGTTCGGTAATGACATGGCTGGATTGGGCTGGGATTTATTTATTTTTTTTCTGCCTAGAAAGTCATGAGAGGAAAACTGATGATGAAATTGTGACTGATTTGCTGCTACAGCCTCACGTGACCTCACTTCTACCACGGGCACTGTCGATGGAGAAAAAAAGATATTCGAAAAAGAAAAAAAAGCTGATTTTAAATTTTTTTAAAGATTAATCTTAAGGATTTTCTAGAGTTTCTGAGTTTGACGAGCCGAACATGTGCTAGAAAAAGTTTCAAAAGTCGAACCCGTTCAACTTTTGTCACTCAGAAAATCTCCAAGAGTCAAAAATGTCAGACCTAGTCAAAGTCCAAAAGAGATCCAATTTGTGGGAAGTTTCCGATTTTCTTTTTTCTCTAGAAAATATCAGATCAATGTCAAAATGTCTGAGTATTTTTGCTGGAAAGAATCCCTGTCCCAGTTCTGCGTCTCTTCCCGTTTCTAAGGTTTTACTGGGCGTGGTCAAAAATCATCCAGGACCTTGATCTGGTAAAAACCTCGACACACTAAGCAACTGGTACTTCAGGGTCACATCAAAAAAGTCTGACTGTGGTGTTAATAAAGAGTTAATTTTGAGATGAAAGGGAAAAGGAAAATTAGACGATAATAATGGTTGCAGCTACATGACTGAAACAATTAATCGTGATTAATTGGTTACTGAAATAATCGTGAACCAATTTAGTGATGGATTAATCGTGAACTAGAGTGCGCAGACTCAAAAAGGCAATTTGGTTAGAGCAGTAAGGAGGCCAAAACAGTACACAAAATGTAAACATTTAGCATTTAAGATAAACACCTTTGTCTGTAAATAAGTGTTAGCCAAAACTCAAGTGGCATAGTTTTCTATTTTAGTTCAGATTCAGTAAAGGAATGCCACATTATTGCATTAAAAGCAATAACATGACTTTTGTTTAAAAAAGGAATTTAATTATGTAATTTGCACATTTTGCTGTGAAAAAGATTTAAGTGCTTAAATAATAAACCTGTGGAATGTGCCTTTTTTTATCCCACTAATAATCAACAGATTAATCGTTTATTAAGACAATCGTTAGTCGTAACAAGCTTTTCCCATCGTTCTTTCACGACAACCATACGTATTCCGGTGAACTCTGACCAAATTTCCCTTCTCTGTCAGAGAGAAGCAGCACATCCCCGCAGAATGATGCTGCCACCACCGTGTCGTGTGTCAACCTAATCGAACCTTAAAAGAAACCTGCCCGCAACTTTCTCCCTGGTTATTTGTTACAATCCACTTGAAGGGTTTTAGAGTAAAAAGGGGGGTTAAGCACCAACGCATGCCACACTTTTCAGATTTTTATCAGCCGAATACCTCGTTTACTTTTCCTTTCACTTTTATAGCTGTGCGCCACTTTGGGAAAAAGTATAAATACTTTAGCAAGGCGGGCAAATTCTCAGCAAAACCTTTAGTTTCTGTTTTCATTGGCTGAAAGTCGCTCTCCAAAACTCCTGTGTCGTCCCATTATTACAAGGTTAATTATTCACAGTAGGCGCTGATAAAACACCAACGTATCTTTATTTATCATCCGCAGCCATGGCAACTTTTAAACAAAGCAGAAATAAAACCCATTTGCTCTGGAGAAAGAAATAGACACTTAGTTTCACCCTGAGGTCAGAGGGTGAAACTAAAAATGAAAGGCTGAACAGAAGCAGGCCTTTTGTTGTTGTTGTTGCTGTTGTTCTTAGACCGTGTAAAATAAATAAATCAAAATAAAATCATACATTCAGTTCCATGTAGGAGTGGGGACCCGTAGAGGACTGAGCAAGACGGCAGACGGTGCTGTTGGCGCGATGACATAAAAACAGTAATTTAGAGACGTGATATTTAGTTAAGTGAAGGGTGGCGCGTGGGCGTTTCAGGAACGGCGATGAGAGCTTTTATGGCGGCCGGAGCAGCAACAACAGCAAAAAAAAAAAACAGGTTCAGACACACGGATAACAGAGCGGAGGCGGATTAAATCACAACAATCTGATACCTGGAGAGTTTCTGAGAAAGTTTTGCTAATGAGAAGCGTCACACTACCAAATGAGGAGGCGATCTGTGACTTACATTTTGAATTTCCATACATCTGCAGAAAAAAAGCACAATAGAAATGTAACAACTCAATGGGTTCAAAGAAGGACATTTTTAATAAAAAATAAAACATTACAGTTTAAAAATGTGGACTAATTGATTTGTAAAAGACAACCAGATTTTTAATACACCGTGTAAGAAAGACGATTCAGTTTAGTCAAGTTTCTAGTGCAAATAGCTTAGAAAGCAAGAAGGAGGAAAAATTGTTAATCCCTCAATTCTGAGGGAAAGTTGTTATTAAATCAACCTGTTCTATCTATGCATGTGTTAAATTCCTGCACAAATGACTCCGTGGTTGAAACATGGAAGCATGCCATTTTGTTTAACGAGCCGCTGTAGCTGGCTGACTGACAGGAAACATGCCCACAAAACAAGACGGAGGCCTCAGGAAGGTGAATCAGCACCAGGTGTGGCAAAAAGCATGTTCTGAAGTCACATGGCATGAAATGAAAGCAAAGTAAGATGAGATGAGCAGAAACGAGCAAACTGTAAGAAATCAGCTGGAGAAATGGGATCCAGAAAGTAATGTGCTGCAAAAAGCACAAAATCTCAATAAGTACTTTCGGTCTACTTTTTAGTGCAAATATCTTAGTAAACTTGAAATATGACAAAACTAACTTGCTAGTAGCTATAGGTACAGATATAAGAGCTTGTTTTAAGTAAATAATTCCTTACGATTGCTGAAAAAGTGCTAGTTCCACTGGCAGATTACTGCACTTGTAAGTTAGTACACTTGAAATAAGATAATACTAGGATATTCACACTAGAAACTAGTCCAAAAATACTTGGTAAGATTGTGTGTTTTTGCAGTGTAAAGAAAATAAGTCAAGGTTCCAGCAGGCTGAAGAGAAGCAGACGTAGATCGTAGATGATTGGATGGAAACAAGACGCAACGATGAGCGTCGGCGGCGACGGAACATAACGATGTAAACCGGAACATTTTCACAGCAACTGGACGCTGTCAGGCAAAATACAACCAATACGGGTTTAGCGATTATAAAGCAGCTTTTTAGGATGAATAAAGAATAGGTGGTCGGTAACGTGTTGGGCGAACGGTCTGGGTTGTAAAACTCTTGAAAGTCGATGGTGAAAACAGAAAAGGTTTCCATCCTATAAAGCTGAACTGTCAACAACTGTTTGTTAGAGGCCAAAAAGTTCACAATCGTCACTAAAACTACTTTACACTGACAAAATCAGTGATGAATAAATTAAAAAAAATGCTGGAAATTAACCAATGAAAAGCAGGCATTGCTTTTGAATTCTGGTTAAACAAAATCATAAAAAAAATAAAATAAAAAGCTGATGAAACTGGCATGGACAAAGGTACCACAATGCACTTTTTCTCAATTTGATCTAAAAAAGATGTCGAAGGGCTTTTGAGGCATATAAAGTAAAAATTGACATTTTTTGGCAGGGCTTTTGTAGAAAGGCACCTAAAATCCCCACTTCCACCCACCCGTAAAGACCAGACCCCCTGACAGATTAAACAGACCTCAGAGAGGCTGGGTACCGTTCTACCAGGAGCCAAGCAAGATGGGGGCCCCATATTTTACAAGGAGGAATGAACGCAGAAAGAATTTGTAGGAGAAAAAAAACTCAGCTGAACAGGAGCTGGAAAAGTGGAAAGACTCTTCCACTGCTCAGAATAAGCATTTAGAGGTTATAAAACCTGCTAAAAGGAGAAGATGAGGGGGTGCAGTGAGTAATACATCTGCACCAAGTTGCCTGAGTTTTACAATAGTCTTAAACAACAACAAAATGCTCTACTATAAATGCTGGGGTGCCAAAACATTTCTGATCTGGTTTCAGCAGAGATAAGATGATTGAGATCATCACTGTGAAACTTCTCTCTGCCACAAAGCACTGGAAACTCTGTAGGGACTGGATATTTTCCCACAACGCTTTTCAGAATGTCATTTGTAATTAAATTCAGCTGTCATTTACCTTCCATTGCCCAATCAAAAACTACTTTGTGTTGGTCTATCCAGTGGCGACCCCAAGAGGGGGGACAGTGGGGACCATGGCCCCCTACTAACGAATTATGTTTATATCATAGATGGGCATACAGAGTAATCTTCTTCAGTGAAGACCTAATTGTATAACACAATAAATAAGGTAATTAAAAATAGAGATAATTATTAGTGCTCTCAATCAATGACAAAATTGAATCAAATTAATCACTACACCCAATATTGTAAGCTTGAAATATAAATATGCACACATTGTGGTTCTTGGAGGAATGATGTCCCCCTCCTTCTGCTACACTCCAGCCAATAAAAATGCAAGCAATTATCCATTTTTTTTCTTCTTTTGATTTTGCAGCAGCAGAAAGCAGGTAATGTATTCCCCCATAGCTCAACAGCAGCTAAGGGAAAGTTACTCCATTATGCATTCATAAAAGTAGTAGCAAATGTGTTCAGGGGACAACTGACAGATAAGATGTAATTTATTTTCTAGTTCTTGGTGTTCCACGCCTTTCTGATGCCGCACTGGCCAACTGCATATTTCTAAAACCGCTACTGTATGCACGTTTTTAAAATGAAAAGGTTTTATTGTCTCAAACTAAACATATCTGAAGAATTTCAGTTTTCCAATGTTTTTTTTTTAAAGGAATTAATTTAGCTTTAAATATTAATATAAAAATTAAGTGAAAGTAGCCAGTTTGATTAATCCGCGTAATTAATCAAACTTTTAAAATTTGAACAATATTACTGTGTTCAAATTTTCAGATTAATCCCATGCGTTAACATCGACAGCCCTAATGATTATATAATTTTTTTTAGTTGTGCTGGCCTGAAATTTTCTTTGGTCTGGGCACCACTGGTTCTGACACGTAAAATCACAATAAAATACGCTGTTTATGTTGTGGAACAAATGGGAAAACGTTCAGGGTCATGAACACTTTGAGCTCTGGAATAGGGGGAGGATATAATTTATTCATGCTGCAATAGGCATAATAAATCCACCTTCTTCAAATATAGAACATCTTGACTCCTTTATTACTTCAATTGGTCATGTGTTTGTACATAAGAGTCCATTTTAGAAATAAACTAAAACTAAGCTCATGTTTGCAATTCCTGCTTGCCTTCAGGTTCACAGTCAGGACACAGAGAAGTACACCCACACACACGCTTTCTCTCTCACACACACATCCATCTTCTCTTTTCACATTATGAGGCATAACGGTGTAAAATGACCAATTGGTGTACCTGGAAGATGTTAGAGAAACACCAGCCTCTTGTGGACAAAAGCAGGAATTACAGGTAACAATGTCACGTATTCATTATTATCTTCTTACAATCAAAACTCCTCCACTGCTAAAACTATAAACGTTCGTCCCTCGTGTTAATATGAACGAGTTCTTGTACAGACATCTTTTCCAACAGTGGCAGAACAGCTGGGCATTTCTATTAGAATAGATTCATGGAGCCATCACATTTTTCAGACTGCAAAACAAAATGAGCTAAAACGTTGAAAAACCACGACAGAGAATTAGGGCCATGCTAAATTTGTAAAAATATGAAATTATGACAATAGAGTTGTAACATTATGAGAGCAAAGTCATAGTATGATGAGAATAAAGTCGCTACATTACGAGAATAGTTCTAATATTTTGACTTTATTCTCATAATTTTAGGATTACTTTGAAAATGACTATTTTACAACTTTATGTATTATTTTTGCTTTATTCTCAAAATATGACTTTATTCTCTTGTAATTGTATGACTATTCTCATAATTTATTTATTTTTCCTTAGTATGGACTTAATACTCCGACATAAAATGCAAACACCCATCACTGGACCAAGAAAAATAAACAGAGAAAAAGATTGAAGTAACAATCCAGAGCCGAAGCAGATCGTCTAGAGATGAGTGTGAGCATTAAAGAGTTGTCCAAGTGGGACTGCAGCACTGCCTGCCTGACATGCCATAATCTTAGGTAACAGCACCTTAAAGGTGGTGTACAGCTAGGTGGGGGGACTGCTGGTTTATTGTCCAATGACTTTGCAGACAAATGAGTCCAGCTGGTCATCATCTTTGATCCCCACAAAGCGGTCGATGACGTCTCCTCCCCTCATGGCGATGACTGTAGGAACAGCAGACACCTGGACAGGGACAGAGACACCTCCAGAGAGTCAACCCTCACGTTTCTCAAGCAGCAACACGTTCAGTTTAACAGAGTACTCACCCCGTACTCAATAGCCAAGTCTGTGTGATCGTCAATGTCAACTTTTGCCATGGCAACGCGGCCTTTCTGTTTAGCAACGGCCTTCTCCAACCTCGGCCCAAGGATCTTACAGGGACCACACCACCTAAAAACAACACCACCACTGTGAGTACCTGCGTTTCCATTACAAATGTGCACAAGACTTTGTCGATATTCCACTAAAGTCAGAAAGACATAATTTCGCAATTACTGTCTTTTCATTAAATAAGAGACGCAATTAAAATCACACGTGAGTATTGAAAATAATTGACTTATGTTGTCCTTACAGATATTCTGTAAGGACAATGGGAATTCAGACACAAACATTTGTGAAAAAAGGAAAAGCACTTCGTCACTCGAGGGGATTTCCTTAAGCTTAAAATGTGTCTGGAATAATTGCTATGGGAACCAGGAGCCTTTCCATTTGATAAATTTAGCACAACCTCAAAACGTGACATGTAAAAATGATCCATGAAACAGTCCTGGGCCCTTACAGCGAAGGATAAAACAGAGATGGATTGCTCTAAAGTTCCTGTTAGAAATGCCTATTCGGTGGTCAGCTCACACTTAGCCAGAGTTTGCGACCCAGCTTCCTAATGCGACTTAAGCTCGATTTTCACAGGTTTAGTTCACTCTGACCTCTTTAAGGAAACCTGGACAGGTGATGCAGCACTCACTGCGCATGAAAATCGACCAACACGGGCAGGTCGCTGTTGATGACCCTCTCCGTGAAGTCCTCGTTGTCCTGAACGTTGAAGGAGACCGCCCGGCGGACGGCGTGAGAAACGGCGAGCGTTCGAGACGGGGCGAGGAAGGACGCTCGGCTTGAGACAGGATGAAGGGAGGTGGAAAACGAAGACGAGGTGACGGCGGACGACGGGAGGCAGCGGACGTCTTTCACGGAGAGCGTCCAGATTCTGCGTGCTAGGAACCGGTGTGCCATCTAAAACAGAAAAAGTAGAGGATGCGTGTTTATTATTAATAAAAGGACAGAATCGGCTGCGGTTGCCGAGTCAACGCTGTACGAGTGCGAGGAAAACAAGTTCGCCGCCGTTCTGCACTTGCAGGACTGGATTGGCCTCCAGCTTTCTGTAATTTATGTGTGACAAACAAATAAGGTTCAACAAGAATTCCCCAAAAGCTAGCCCGTATGGAGAGCAAAAGGTGCCAAATTACAATAAATTAATACCGTAAATAATGCATAAAAAATTTAAATAAAACTTGAGGGGCGGGGGGAAATACAGAAATAATTTATTAAACATTGAATTAATTATGTGTTGATTTCGGTTTAAAAACTCCATATAATTATTTAATAATTTGATGAATCATTTTATCCTCTTGTGCCGAAGCACATTATGAATTAACTTAATTTGTTAACTTCACTAATCAAACTCAGTGGGTAGGATTATGGCGCCTCTATTCACCTAGTTTGGTTTAAAACATCTCTAAGAAGGGCATGAGAAACCGTTAGCCAGTGCTAGCTAATGGGCGGAGCTAAGAATTTTGGCTGAAGTCTATGGCAGCTTCCTCCACAGGAAGCTCTCTTGTGAACTTATTAAAGATATTTCAGACCAAACTACACATATAAAGTCTGGAGTTGGTCACTCAGAATTAGTAGTAAATAAATTACAACAATTTATTTGCACAGTTCCAGTGAAAATATTGGCCCAAATTCATAGCAAACTTGCAGAAAACTGTCTTGAGGTGCTGTCTGAAGCAGCCAATCAGATGTCAGGGTCTTGCTCCAGTCCCGCCCACTGAGTTTGATGGGTGAAGGTGACGATTTAAATGAATTCATAATGTACTTCAGCACAATAACATGAAATAACTTAAATTATGAAATAATTAACAATCCCATTTTCAAATTAAAATAAATTTAATTGAGGCACATATAATTCTGTCTATATTTAATAAAATATTCTTGTATTTTCAGTTTTTTTTTAAAAAAACGACTATTTATTGTAATTTGGCATTTTCACTCTCCATATGTCTGTGGTGACAGATGAAGAGATTAAAGCTTAGAAAAGACATACATAGCAAACATAGCAACATATTTTATCCGATTTCAAAGAAAAGATTACGAAGTTATCCGAACTCATTTCTAAAAGAAATCAGCAAAATTGGTGGATTTTTTTTTGTTTAATTGTACATAAAGTTGTGAAAACACTGTTTTCCACATGCAAAGCATATTCTAAGTATTGCTTTGGTTTATTTGGCTTTCATTTTAAAAAAGGCTGCAGAATTACATGGTCCAAAGTCACATAGTCCAAATCAGGAAGTACTTTTTATTTAGTTGGGTAGACATGGCTACGTTACTGGTATTGAGGTACCTCAAGATCCTAAAATGTTACTGTTACAGAACCAACCTGATTTCTGTCACACAGTTTAAAGGTTGACGTTGAGCTGACAGACTGAGAAAAAAATAATATAATCACCCGTTTTTCTACATTTTTCCCAGGACAAATTGCATCATTTGTTCGTAGAACGTGGCGATATTCAGAGCAGTCATCAAATAGGATGAAATATTTCATGAAGCATAAACAGCCAAAGTTTGTTAAATTTTAAATCATAATTCCTACAGCGACAATTAAGTAAAATTAAATTATTGGTCAATATAAGAGAGAAATTCGCCTTGTTCTCACCTGTATCTTTATAGAGAAATCAAACTATTTATAGATTTATATGAAGAAATATATATCTTTATATTCAAACATCAGCATCTCAGTTTTAAGCCACATTTTATAAAATATTCTGCTTCTGAAATGTTTAATAACATTTTGATTGTTACAGAATCTCATGCTGTTGATGTTTTTAGCACTTGACAAAATCAGACAATAAAAGGCAACTATGTGATAATTCTTCACAAAACATATTACTGAATTGTAGGTAAGCATTCAGCAAATACAGGCTGATTCCATAAATTAGAATATGACTGAAAAGTTTCTTTGTCAGCAGTTCCATCATCAAGTGAAAGACATTACATAGATTAGATATGTTTTAACATGTTTATATTTCATAGTATGTTTAATACCTGCTAAAAGGTTATTTTCAAAAGGTACTAATAATCTGACAAGTCTGATCAGGATTTATATCCTAATTTATTGAATAAGACTGTATGGCATTCACATTGAAGTTTTGGATCTATTTTTAGCACTAAAAAACAAAATAACTGGGTATATCAGGGCCCCGCTCCTCCTCGTTTCCACCAACTTGTAACACAAAGTAACACTCTTGCTCACAGCCATGTCGGTCTATTATAAAACTAACCTAAACCAACCCGTACGTTTAATATCTGAACAACCTCCTCTTCCTCGGTAACAGCAAATCCTTTCACAGGAACTTTGTCCGCGTTTCTGCTTTTGTTCTCATTATAAATCTACCGGCTGCTCTCTCCTCCATTAATCCACGTTACGTATGACTTTGCCCTTCGTCCTCCGCCTCCTCGCCTCACCGGCTGAACGTCTCCTCTCGCCGCGAACAAGACACGGTTCCCCCGAGAGCAAACACTCAGAGGGTCCTGTCCAAAATGTCCCACAGAGCAGTCCCGAGCAGAAAAGACACTTCACGCCTTCACACGCAGCCTTACCTTGCTGTTTGGTAACCGCTGAGCCTGGCCTCGCGGACCAATGAAGTGCTTCCGTTCTGGTGCGGCAGACGAAAAAGAGTTTTTTTTTACTGCTCTTTCGCGGCCTCTGCTCCGTGAGTAGCGCCATCGTCTGGACAAGTTGAGCAGTACACTGTTAGAAGAAATATTATTCCCTCATTTAGACTTTATGTCCAGCTTTACTGTAACAATAATGCACACTGTCGAATAAAGCAACATAGTTTGATGAATAGGAAAAAGAATTATCAATAAATTTGCATAAATGAAAAAGCAAAAATAAAGCCTATTTGTCTATCTCTCTGTATGTGTGTGTGTGTGTGGGGGGGGGGTGCGTGTGTGTGTGTGTGACCCTACAGGGAAAATTCAAAATTTTACCTCAACTGTATCGTTGTAACTAACTTAATTTTGATCAGATCCTTCTTTTTCATCGATCTAAAAGTTACCAATTAGATACTAAATTAAAGATATCTAAAATTTTCGCTAAATTTCATTTGTAATTGTAAAATTCTGACAATTACAAGTTTCACATAAAAGAATATAGTCAAGTCAAAGGTTATCTCTACAGCGCATTTACAACAACCTCAGCTAACCAAAGTGCTTCACGACAATTGAAATGTTATATAGATATATGATTAAGTAAGAAATAACATTAAAAAAAGTTTAATTAAAAGTAGAGTAAAATAATATTGGGGTTTGCTCAAAAGTCAAACTCTAGGTGAAAGTGTCTTGGGAAATATGTAGATTCATCTGTGCTGTTCTATACTGCCGATTCATTATTCATTGAGGTGGAATGGCACGGAGAACTGGGTGCTGTGCCTTTCATGTCCAGAACACAAACAGAGTGAAAGAGAGAAGCGGAGGGAGGGTTGTTTGGAGTTAGAGTGGTGTCATCCAAAGCAAAGGGAGGAAAAGTCCTGCTCAGACACACTCTGAATCTGTCTCTGAGCAGAGAGGAACACATGTCAGCTACCAGACAAAGACCGGGTTATTAAAAGATAAAACTTAACTTTGAGTTCTTTAGAGGCATTGTCTGTCATTGGTCTAAGAAAACTAAACATCCAAGGATTTGGATTTTTGGCACTAATGGATATCAAATTCAAGATGGATAACAGCACAGAGAATAGATTTGGAGATTCAAGACGTTCTTTCCCCCTGAGACCTCAACCACTGTTTCATAGCATCGGACTCTCTGGGCTCTGGGCCAGCCTCCCCCCACACCGGCGACTCCGTTACTGTCTCAACAGATCCAGAACTGTGCTTCCTGTAATTATGCCCCACGCAGAACCTTCGGATACATGCACCTTTACAGATTTAAAAGTGAAAAACCTTGGTCAGACAGAGGAGATCTCATTGAGTTGTGTTGATGAATTTTCAGAGGACGCGATCAAACCTGAAGAGACCTCTGATCTTCAGAAGGCAGCTGCATTCAGGTCAGACGTATGCTCTGTGGTGTCAAAATGTTCTCAAACCCAAGTCAAGCAGCAGGACGGAAAGCTTCCTTCACGTTTGAGTGTATCTGCGACAGCCAACGGAAAAAACACAGGAAGGCAAGCCCTTCTGTTGACTTCATTTCAGTTGTCAGAGGATCCTGCTGTCAAAGAGGAACAGCAAAGAGGAAAAAAGAAGAAACATGGGGCAGGTTCGGCAGGTAGACAGAAATATGTAGCTCCCATGGCCGATGTGAGGAAAGACGATGCCAAACATTGTGCCTGGCTACAAAGTCTTGGGATTGTAGACGCCAATGCAAGGAACTCCATCTTCTCACACAACCTTCAGCAGCCATCAGTGGCCTGATGCAGCGCAGCAATGACCCAAGGAGACCCAGAAAGTGCGACTGGTACTAGGAGGGACCGGCGGCCTCGCTTCCTGTCCCCCATTAACCAGGTGGAGCACCACTTACAAGTACCTCTCCTGCTTCCCGAAACCTCCCCTCCCTCACCCTCTTCCTATCCTGAATCCCCATTCCATGCTCTACCTTTACCACAGCTGTTCCCATTTTCATTGAAGACAAAATGGCGAGAACCAAGGAAAACCTACTGAGGCGCATTTTATTCTCTCATGAAGCCACACATCTATTGACTCACGCTTATACAATACTGGATTCTCTCTGGGTTATCTGAAGACATTCCAAGTTCAGAAGAGATAAATAGTTCCCTGGTGATTTTTAGGTCTGATTCAGAGGTTCCGCCTAGTTCCTCCTTCAAGAATTGGCAACAGACTTCATGATGTCCCAGCCACCTCAACTGACTCCATGAAATGTGGAGATGCCACCTGTATCTGGGATCTCTCTCTTTCAGTCCTCATCCATCTCTCATGACCACAGGTGAGGATTGGACATAAATAAAATTATGAATCAAGGGCTTTACGTTTTGGTGCACTCTGGACCAAAGCAACGCCCATATTTCTGCAGATAAGCTCCAGTCCATTTATCCATCTCTTTGCTCATTATGTCAGGTTAATTTGTTTGTTTCCTTCAGTGTGCTTCTCTCATGTAATTTGCCTGCTTCTCCAGCAGAGGATGCTGTCCATAGAGCAGAGTAGAGGTCTCTACTGATGGATCGTGATCAAACTGTGGCGGTTGTGGCCTGTACAGAGAACCGCTGTGTGTCCCTGCTGAGGTGGGATCTGTGTGTCAGGACTAGAACACATGGGCCTCAGTCCTTCTCACCACACAAATCCCCCCCCCAGCACATGTTTACTCTCAGACTGTTTGTGACTGGGGCCTTTTTTCCCGCACAACCCCCCTTCCTCTCTGCCAAATAAACATTGCACCGGAAATTGCAGGGATATCTGGGATTTTTGAGGGTTCCCAATGGAAAGGAGGAGAGTGCCCTGGAACAAGGCTGCTCTCTGTGACACCTTGGAGGTGAGGCGAGGGAGAAGTAGCGGGTGTACGGGGGATCCAGATGGGGAGTGAGCCACCCTGGCTTGGTTGGTTATTGGGCACCATCACTAAGATGCATGCCCATTGACAAACTTCTGTAGGTGACCTGGTTTCCCTTGACCCCGTCCTAAAGGCCTACAGTGTCTTGGAAAAGACTTGCAAAAATATAGGCACATTATATGATGATACAGCAACAGACTTTAAAGTATTTAATTCATTCAACAACACAAATAATGCATGCATAAAATGAAAGGAACATTCTTTTGACAGATAAAAGTCTAAAAATGGTGGTGAACCTTGATATTTTGTGGTAATCAGTAGTGGTTTTTGATACGGGCCATATTCCCATTAACAAGCGAATCACACAAAGACCATATTTTAAAAACATATATTATCTTATTAACTGTCAGTTTTGTGTGTTCTGTAAGCTAGTTTCTCTTTTTCCGTTGTAAAAGTGACCCATGCAGCCCACCATTCTTGGGCTCCCTTCAGTTGTAGGTCCAATGGTGTGGTACAGTTAGGGTCAGGGTGTAGCTACTGGCATCACAGTCCCTTGAGTGTAGTCACTGCTTGTGACAATCACAAAACATAACATTGAGTCACGTTTGTCGTCCCACTACTATGACGCAACACTAGCCATTGAGGTTTAACCCTGCCCTCCCGGTGACAGTCCAACTGGCAGCGGAAACCCTCTTCTGAATACCCCGGACCATAAAAGAGCACACCAAACCGCACTGACTTGTGCCTTACAGCTCAGTGGAAATGAGACACTAGATATTTGCCTCCATTTCAATTGGTTTGGAGACAGAAGAAGAAAATTGTAAGAAAACAATCACTGCTCCTAACGCAATACTTGAGGCCGGCCTATGATTAGGGTTTCATATTTTGTCGATTCGCCTTTGCTAAAGAACTGCATCTTCGTCAGATTGGATGGATATCATCTGTCAACATCAATTTTCAGACGCCGACAGATTCTCAGTTGGATTTAGGTCTGGACTTCATCTGAGTCGCTCCAACATAAATTATCATTGATTTAAACCTTTCCGTTGTAGCTCAGTTCAATGCCGCCCAACTATTTTAAGAATTTTAAAACCTCGTGTCATTTTCTTTCCATTTCACAATCACACTACCTTGTGCTGGTATATCAGAATGCCTCTAGCGGCTATAGATGATCAATCTCATTCCTTGGCTCTGCTCTCGTATTGCTGACATGTTTCTTGGTTGAGTGAGAAGGTGTGTGAGCTTGATTTATAACGAGGACTCCCTTGTGACTTTGAATGCTTGTCTTTGTCCCGGCTCACAACTACAATCTACCACCACGTCTTTAGTTGATAATACCAGCCTGCAGGTAAAACATAAATCCTGGTGTTGAAGCGACTGCATTAAAAAGATTATTCCTCATAATGACTGTGTGCATCTACGTTTGCCTCAGACGTTCTCTTCCCGCTGTGCCTCGTTTAAAACGCTTCGGTTTCTCTTTTTCTTTCCGGGAAATCATCACCGGCCTGTAATTTGCTTATTCTGTCTGTTCCTTATAAACTCCACATCTTCATTTCAGCCGGTTAGGTCAAATTCATGCGCACACTGGTTTGGGGGGGGTATAAACAATCCGTACCAACAAGAATTTCTCATTTTTCACCAATGCTTTTTGGCACAAACATCTCAAAATCACAGAGTGATATGTTGTGTTTACAAGAAGATGGATATGCAGATGTAGATCCAGATGGGAGTGTGGTTTGGAGAGCACAAAATACAGCACATGTTGTGTTTGGCGGGCAGGCTCCTCGTGGATGTGTGTGTTTGTGTGTAGAATGATTACACACCTGACAAGTGTGTGATGGGTTTGGGTGTGTGATAAGTATTTGCCCCTGTACTGACCGCTTTGCTTCCCTCCATGTAATATTTTCAGATAATTAAACAAGTTTCAATACCAGACAAAGAATCAGACAGTTTTTATGGAATGATTTAATTTAAGACTGGAAAATAAACACCCAAATCAGCCTGGACAGTAATTACCCCACTTTTAAATCTGGATTAGCTGTGATTTACCAGATGTCTTTGCTCAATTTCACTAGCCACATCCCAAACTGATTACTGTAAGAGCCAAACAATGAAGAAGCCACTTATGACATCGGACTCATGCAGCGCTTTTCTGTACACTCGAAGATGCTTTACAATGGAATCAGTCATTTCTATTCACGCATACTTTGACACGCTGAAGGTGAAAATCTAATGGATGGCAGCCACTGCTGCCATAGGTTTTATTGTTCTCCAATCAATGGACGATGTTGGGTAGCAACAGTAGCTTAACCCTAATTCTAGCATATAGATGGATCTACAACTGAAAGCAGCTCAGGAATGTTTCTACTTTTTCAGTAGAAACAGACACAATAACATACCGAACCGCACCAACTCGTGCACAAGAGCACATGACTACTCATCCTAGAGGCCACAAAAGAACCCAGAACATCTAAAGCCCTGCAGGCCTCACTGGCTTTAATTAAGGTCAATGTTCAAGACAGTAGCTGAGCCAAAACAACAAAAGCCCATTTCACATTTACTGAAAAAAAATAATAAAAAATCTTTATGATCCCCAAGAATTTTTGGGAAAATATTCTCTGAACAGATGAGACAAAAGTACTCATTGGAAGATGTGTGTCCCAATATAAATGGCAAAAACCTGACACAACGTTGCAGATGAAGAACATCATAATCATGGAGGTGGTCGTAAGATGGTCTAGTACTTCTTTGCTGCTTCAGACCTGGAATCACATGGCATTTTTTTAGAAAGATGTTAAAAAAACACAGCAATATCGTGAACATCTGAGGGCACAACTAGTCATTCGGTTTAGGGGGCGATTACTTTTTTATGTAGGGTTTTAACTGCTTCTTTTCCTTTTTATGACTATAAATAAAATCATCAGACAAAATCTACATTTTGTATTTACTCTGCATATCTCTGTCTGATTTTAGAGTTTGTTGTGAAATAGAAGAAATCTGTAAGGGGCAAAATACTTTTTCAGATCATTTTACTACCGCCCTCTCTCCTCATCCCTTTTCCAATCCACGTTTCAGTGCTTGGGAAGTGAACAGGAGAGCTCCGGTTTTTGGTCTAAAAATACATTTGGACTTAAACTCCCCCTTCTTTCGTTATTTCTTACTGGCAATCTTAACTTTACTCCAACTTGTTTTTTTCCCCACTTCTTTGTTCTGCTCTGGAACGGTTTGTGCGTTCTGTTTTGTGTATCAGTCATGTTAATATATGCAACATGTTTTGAAAGTGCATTTAGAAAAAATGTGAAATGCGGTAAGAATGCAGTAATTTGTGTATTTTATCAGGACTTTCCTATCATTGCAAACCCCACCACCTTACAAGATTCTTCAGTTGTTTTCTTATTGCTATTTTTCAGAAATATACATTCAACAGTTCCAGGCCTGTGACTTTAATACCAAAAATAAACCATAGAAAAACCTCCCACACCAACCGAGCACTTGATATGGGAGAACAGTAGAGCAAAATCTGGATGAATGCTTTACAGGGTGGCGATCTTATAATCATTGGTGACTTTATCACAGACAGGAATGAAGTTTGGTGAAATGGTGTATCCAAGTCTGCTTAAGACTGAAAACCACTGGACATTTGAGGCTCCACTTGTCCATTAAACTAAAACATAAAAAGAGGACCAAAGGCTTAATTTGAGACAAATTCCTTGTGTTGTGCCTAACAGATTTCCTTTTCCTTAAAACTGTTTAATAAAAAGGGTCCATAACAATCAACCACATGTGTTTTGCGAGCCAAATTCAGGCCACTCTTGAACTGCGGTCAGGCACCCAGGAATCCCAAGGACCGCGCAAGAACCCTCAGACTTCAATGGGGCAAGTCTTTTGGAAACATTGCCTTTATGTACAGTTGATCCTTGAGAACAATGGGATGAAACAAAATCAGAAGTTGGAGGCATACAAACGGCCTAGTGCTGATTGAGAACACCAAAATGTGGTTTCTTCAACTAAAGAGCTTAGAAAAAGTCAAAGCACGAACCAAGTGTTATTGGTTTGTTTGTAAGACGAAATGTTGGTTCATCTTCTAAATTGTGTTTGCGTGAGTAGGTGCCAAATGTCAATTAACTTGGTGAGCCACAAGAACAAAAGAAACAGTTAAATGAAAAACAGTTAATTATTCTCATAAACCAGAGAAAAGGCAACCAAATGTTCAAAACTAAACTTCAGAACACCAGTAGTATTCATACTTGCAAATTAACATACCTTAAAATTGGACCAACTTATTCAATAAATTAGAACATAACTGACCCTGCGTGCGCTTACAAGATTTTTTGCATGGCTTGAGGAACTGACGGTTTTACGAGACAACCCCGGTCTCCCCGCTGTCCGACCGTGACATTTGCTGCGCTCCTCCCAAGCGTCATGCAAGGAGGGTTGAAAAGTCCATTTCTTTCAGAAACTTCTTCACTTAGTGAAACACTTTATATATAATAATTACACAGATCAGCTCAGGGCCGGACTTAGGAGGGTGTGGGCCCCTGGGCTTGAGCCAAGCTGCGGGCCCTACTTAATTATCGTCATACAGTTAATATATATATATATAAGCCCATGCTAGAATTGTGGATGCTTGAAAGCCTTTATGTGGCCAAACAAACAGAGGAAAAAACTGTAGAAAAAACAGTTATGATGATTTTTAGCTAACAGTTTAGGAATCAGTTAAAGTTAAAATTCTACATCAGACCAATTAAAAAAGAAACCCAAGCATGTTTAATACTTGCATAGCGGTTATGATTTTCAAAAGGTGCTTTTAATCTGAAAAACAAATCTCATTGGGACAGATTTCATTGCTCAATATGACATAATAATACAAATGTGTTGTCTCTTTATAAATTCTATTCCTGGTAATATTGCCACATCAGTCAGCACACATAATCCAAGGTGTACAACAAATGCTTGATACTATTTAACCTCATAGCGTTAAAAAAACATTAAAATCGCAGGAATGTCGAAGTCATCAGATGCTACAGATTACCAAAAAAAAGTGTGTTTGCCTCAAACATTTGCACACCTCTCTTTGCACACACGAGTAAATCCTTGTTGCGGAAAAGGATTTATCTCATGCATGAACTGCTCTGCACCTTTATCACGGATGTCAAAACCTAAGCCTGTCTTAAGCACTTGGATTTTCACAAATGGCATAAATCTTCCCGCATTAATCGGATCAGCCACATCGATTATAACCTGAGCAGAACAGCTTAAGCTGGAGTAAATACACCTTCTGTGTGTGTGTGTGTGTGTGTGTGTGTGTGTGTGTGTGTGTGTGTGTGTGTGTGTGTGTGTGTGTGTGTGTGTGTAGGAGTCTGTCCTGCTTATGTGGAGCTCGTAAAGAGTCGGAGGAGTGTTGCAACAGGTTTGGCTGAGGCTCCCCTAAACAAACAGTCCACACCTGTCTTCCGCTCCTCTCTCAGTATAAACAGAGTTTTTTCTTTTTTCCTTTCTCACAGATACACAAGGCTTCTGTTAAACTGCCACGACAACAGGAGCTGACTTGAAACACGTCGCTGCGCTTTCAGCAATGTGAATGGTATTTTTATGTCCTTTGCAGCTCTGGTCTTCCCCAGCAGTCACACCCTCGCTCTGTCTGGTAGTTTATCTCCAGTGACTTGTTTCTGAAAGCTTGTTTTTTTCCCTCACCTGCTGCAGCCTGCCCCTTTTCAAGTCGTTCCTATACGACAGGGAGGGTTTATGGAGGTAAATAGGAGCCATCAAGTTTGTTCTAAATGAAAGAAAAATTGTTAATTGTAAAAAAGAAGAAAAGATTTGAAACTGAAAAAAAATGTTTGAAATTGAAAAACAAAATTAACTGAAGAAAATTAAATTGAATAAAGATTTCAAATGGAAAAAAAAAAGACATAAAACTGACAAAAATGTTCAGATTAAAGAGGTGTTTTCAGTTTCAGATTTTTTTTCAGCTTCCAAATATTTTTTTAGTTTCAAATAATTTCTTTTCCAGGTTCAGTTTAAAAAAGAAAATTATTTCAAAATCATCTTAGATCTTTTTTTTAATTATTATTATTATTATTATTTTTTAGATTTTTAAGAATCAAACATTTTTTTCAGTTTAAAATCTTTTCAAGAAGATTTTCAAAAGATTAGACAATTTTTCAGTCTTAACTGGAATATATATATATTTTTCCCAGTTTCAATTTTTTTTTCTTTTGAATAAACTTCATGGCTCAGATTTAGCTCCATACAGTTTCCCATTGGGATCTTAAAGCAGACGTGTGGCACTTTAGCCATAATGAGCCGTCAGCTCTGGATATACAGGTCAAAGCTCAGGGCAAGAGGCGGCGTCCGTTATTTCCAGAAGCGTATGAATACCGCCTCTTTACTGTTTGCTGGAAATTCTGCATGTTGGTTCGCGACGCCGAGGATCCAGACAACCAAAGCTAAATCGGCGTGTTGTTTTATGAGTCAATGGAGGTGAAAGTCGTGAAAAACAATCTGTCCTTTTGTAAGGCCGTATTTATCACACGTTTGCTTTGTTTGCATGAAGGTGCTGTTGCATCACCTCCATGCCACTGACGGAGAGAGAGATGGATTGGTTGAGTCAACCTCGGCTGTTTGATGGATGCATAAGTTTGCTCTCTGTGTAGGCCTCTGTTTGTGAGAGGACTTATGATGAAATGTTTGCTTCTTTCCTGCGTCTTACTGCCTTGTAGAAGGTTTCTGCCAAGTACTGCGGAGTGATGATTGATTACCAAGTACATTTGTTCAAGTTTTTGGCAGGAGAACCGAATTTTTATTCTGTGAACTCTAAATCTTTAGATTTGAAAAATGTAGACCTTAATGGTCCTCTATGAAAACTTAATTGGTACTTATAATGTGAACTGTCAGTGAGTCAACTGAGGGCTAAAAGCAGGTCAATTGAGATTAAATAATGTGTATAGGAATAAATTACTAATGAACTAAACTGTCGTTACACAATTTTCTTGCCACAGATGTATCTAGTAATTGGGTTTCCCTTGGTGGAAATGAGGAGAAACTAAGATAATTGTGTGAAGTTTACCTGAGCATATAGATTAAAATACAGTTATTCCCAATTCTCACCAAGTGAATGTAAACTAGAGGAGTTTGAAATAGAGGAGTTATAAAAAAGAAACATCTCTAAAACATTCTCGTTAAGTTTTCTTGCATTTAGCAAATAGAAATAATTCTAACAAATCTAAAACAAGAAAAATGTAGTCTAATCTAACTTCAGGCAGCGAGAAAAACAAGTGTATGTGTGTTTTTATTTGGGGTATGTAAACATCGGGTTTCAACTGTATGTCACGTACGATGGGTCTTGTTTGTAACATGCAAATATATCGGGAAGAAGGGTGTAAAACATTCAGTCCCCATCAGTTACTGTTACTGTTGCCATGGCGTCACCGTCTCGCTTTCTTCTGTTTCCATATTTGTTGAACTCCTGTCCGTCAGAGGATTAAAGCAAAATTTGCTTTATTATACTCTTTATGAGATTCTCCAAGTGATCAAATATTTATAAACTGTATTAATCAGATTATAGGTCAGGCTGTCCTCCTGTTAGTCACACTAGCCATGCCAAAGAGATAAACTTTAACATCCCAAACATTAAATATTATTATTATTATTATTATTATTATTATTATTATTATTAGTAGTAGTAGTAGTAGTAGTAGTAGTAGTAGTAGTAGTAGTAGTATCAAATATTCTTTTCATTTCAGTGGTGTATGAAGATAAGTGAGTTTAATAATTCATGCTCCATCATCTCCTTCTTTTGTTTCTGACGGCGTAGCAAAATCCTATTTGATAACTAGCTAAATGATGCTACTATAAAATTTTTGTCAATGTCAAAAAATAGCAAATTAGGCTTGAAATATATACACCGCATATTTGTGCCGTGTCTAGATATGTACACAAGTACTACTCAAACTTCACAACCATATCTTTTAATATTGGTTCTTAATTTCATGCTACAACATGCATGTGCTCTGTCTACACTAATGAAGAAGCACTGATTACAGGACATTCTTTAAGTTGCTTCCACAGAAGGGAACCCCGCCTGTTTTCCTTTTACTAACCAGTTTCACTGAACGTCCATCCTCAGATGATCAGTCGTTCAATGAGAAGAGAAAAACATGAGATGTTGCGGTCAACATGGCCGGCAAAGTTCATAAATTCAATCCATTTAGCCCAGAAACGGATTGGTAAACAATTGAGTACAATATTGTTTAGATGTAAGAATAGAATAAAAAAAGCAATGACCTTAGACAAACAATTTTTGATGCCCATCAGTTGAGCTGAAGTTTGTTATTGTACAATGAAAAACAACATCCATAAATGCAAAACATGCAAGACAGCAACCGATCTGTTCATAAACTCCCAGTAAATTCGGTATAAAATCACACCATGTCACGATGCCATTTGTCTTCTCAGACTCTACATGCCTCTGTTATCATGATAAACGATAACAAACCAAACATGCATAGGAACAAAACCTCTACAAAACACAGGTTTGCAAAGTCACCTCTAAACAACCTACAAGACTTCTGGAACACATTTTCTTTCACAAATAAAACATTGTAGACATGTTTGGCTATAATTCTTGGCACCATGTTTGGAAAAACCCAAACATAGTTAATCAGGACAATTTTTGCAGTCATTATAGTGGGCAATGGGAGATTTGGGGGGTAATCCGGGATTGTCTTGGAGGCACAAGATGTGAGCATCTTGAAATAATTACCTGTACTGTTGTTTAGTAAATCATGAAATGATGGAATCTGTTGTCTGTTTTTGCCAACATGAGGTCATATTTCAATCACTTTAGAACCTATTCTATTATATCCTAACATATAAGAGCCTAGAATTTACTGTATCTAAAAATTGCGTTATATCCTGTACGAAACTCACTACAAGACACTTTGAATGATTCTGTAGTTGGTTGTTGTACCTCGTGTAACAATCCATCAGATTGCAGATTGGTCAAACTACTTCAGGCATCTGTGCAACATGAACACATGGTCCCACATCACTGGTTTGCTGGCTTGCAGGGTCGTTTTTAAAGGCTCATGGAGGACAGTAAACTCCCTGGCAGCGGCACAAACAACAGCAGACATCCCTCAGTTCGGTTTCCCAATTTGGATAAACATCAGTTTAGCACACCTCAAATTCCTCTTTACTGAAAGATGTCAGATCATGCAATCTTTGTACTTATGGCAGGGATGAAGGGCTCACCCTAATGGCTGAGGATGTACTTTAAAGGGGCGGTTCAGAATCTCTGAAGTGGGATTTTGTGACCAGGCTGGTGAGCCATTTTGTAAAAAGACAGGGGGGCTAAAGGTTTGTTGATGAGGAAACCTTGTAGAGGCACATCCCAAAAGGCTTACAGCTGCAGTGGTGATTCTTCTTCAAAGTATTGACTTGGGTGGGTAGAATATAAATGCAATCCACACTTTTCAGATTTTATTTGTGAGAAAAGAAAAAGCAAAACAAAAAAAACCCATAATTTTCCTTTTGATTCAATGACAAGTCGGTCGTGATGATAATGTGTTCAAAGCTTGTAATGCTTTTCTTGTCTATCATCCTGTTGCTTTTAACTGAAATAAAAAAAGATAAGAAAATGTTTTTGAAACCCGAGTTGTTTTAGGATAGCTTGGACAGTATATTCAAGATTTATACTAAATTATACAAAGAGACAATCCATCATAGATTAGACAGCAGCAGCTTATGACATTTTAATTCAACTTTAAAAATTTAGAGCTGTCCCTTTAAATGCTCCCACACACAGTTGCAGGTGCAGTGTGGTTTTTGGTGAAAATGTGTCTTATAGATAGACTTTTTATTATTATTATTATTATTATTATTATTATTATTATTATTATTATTATTATTATTATTATTATTATTATTATTATTCTCAACATCTCTACGATAACATCATGACATTTTTTCTCCCTCCTGGGAACGCTCTGTCTGCCTTTGGTGTTTTTGTTTTCCACGTCTCATTTCTATTAAGTGGACTGGGGGGAAATTCCTCGCTGTTTTTCATGTCCCTCCGCCTCCAGCATTAATGTGGCGTGGACCAGCAGCTGGGCATATTTATTTTACTTTTCACAAAGCAGCAGCAGCAGCAGCAGCCGGACAGAGGTAAGACTTTGGGAAAAAAAAAAAAAAAAAAGACTTTAAAGCATCAAAAATATTATTCTCGCTCGCGCTTAAATAAACGGACGCCCCACAGCCGAGGCCTTCTTTGGAATGTAGTAATTCCGAGTTTTTATGAATGACTCCATTCATGGCTGGCCACGCCCACCCTCCGAAAAAACACCCAGCTTTCGGAGCCGAAGCCTTCGCAGGTTTCCGCTCCTTTTGACCTTTTAAGGAGAACCGCCGCGTGCCGATTGGTTAGAGGAACCGCGTGGGCGTGGTTACCCGGGGAACCGCTGGAGGGGACGATATATAAACAAGAGTCGGAACGTAAAAAGACATCAAAACTCAGAAGTGATGGAGGATACCTGAGGATGAATCTGGAACTTGGATATTATCGATGCGGCCAGAAGCTGGACGTGGGATTAAATCTTTGTGACGTGAAGTGTTTTTAATCTCAACTGAGCATCACCTGACTGACAGCATGGGGATACAGCTGCTGTTTGCCGCGTTGGGAGTGGGGATAGTGGCGGTGGTGAGTAGCTGTAGATAGTTTTTTTTTTGTTGTCTTTATTTCTGTTGCTTTATTGCGTGGTGGAGGATCTGCCTGCAGTAGGACAAGCTGCTGGTTGCTCGTTACAGCCAGCCCGTTATGGCAAACAAACAAACAAACAAACAAACAAACAAACAAACAAACAAAAAAATGAGCAAAATATATGGTTTATTTACTTTTGCATCACCATATTGCTGCAAAATTCTGGGTCCACGAACGACTTGTCTTAGAAAGTCAAAATCTAAGTTTGAGCTCCAAATGTAACCTTATCACAGACAGGAAAAAGTCAGGCTTGCATGGCCCATCAGATTAGCCCCATCAAACCCACAAAATCTTACTGAGTGTTTCTGGTCTAGTTTCTGTTGCAAATATCTTAGTACACTTGCAATAAGACAAAACTCATTTACAAGCTTTTCAGCAAGAAACAGGAGCTTGTTTGGAGTAAATAATTCATTAACATTGATGAAAAACTACTAGATTGTTTAACTTGTAACAAGACATTTTCCCCATGTTTGTACTAGAAATTTGGCCAAAAACTAGTTGGTAATATTCTGTGTTTTTGTTGTGTAAGCACCTTTTCCAGATGTGTGTTTTCTTTATTTTAACCATCTCATTTTGAATGACCTAGTCAAACTTTAAAGTATTGTTGCTGCTTGCAACAGAGCTTTATTTGTCATGGTGTCTGTACAGGGCCGGTCCAAACTTTGTTAGGGCCTCGGGCCTAATTCATACCTCACAGTCCCGCACCACCTCGAAGGTGTGAGATATAAATTTTGTCATCCGTTCCTGCCTACTACGATTTTTGTGAACTTAGTGGCTCTGAAAAGCAACTATTGAACTCCCATATAAACGGCAGCAGAACCAAACCACAAGTAACTAAAATGGTGCGTCAGATCGTAAAGAGAAGAAGAAAAATGATAACGGACGCTTGTTTTTAATCGATACAGCATCCAGAGAGCTCTCAAGAAAAATCTGTCTTGTTATGCTAGTTGTGGAATCCCATTTTTCCTTTTCTTTCTTGTTTTCCAGTGTATAACTCGGCTCGTTAGCGCCCCCACCTCAACCCTTGCCCCTGTGACGCGACACTGAAACTCCAACTGTTCAAATTAGCTAAAAAGCACTATACATGGTGGCAAATTACTGCCAGCCCGTTTCCAAGTAAGCTACGGCTTTGATTTTTGGGGGCCAATTTACAATTAGCCCACCATCCATTTGTCACCACAGCAACATTAAAATCATGTCATCATTTGTGTAAAGTCAATTTAACATTAATGTACGGCAATCAGATGAGCCACTTACGATTATTTATTAAATCAACAGTAGATGAAAGTTTTGGGTATTTCAAAAATATGACGGTGTGTATTAACTGCAGAGATGAGTATTTATTTAGTTTTGCAGTTTTGCGTGTTCAACATTTCAATAAAATTAGTCGAGTCGGGAAGAAGGGAGTAAGTTTAATTTAGAAAATTTGAGTTGCAAGAAATGCAACAGCGATGACTTTATTTGTTGCCCTAAACTGTAATTGTAAACACAGCTGCTACTCAGGCACAAGAGTAGATATGCACTTTATGCAACCCATATGGGCGCCACTAGAAGGGGCGCCAAAACAAAATAATGGAATAATTATTTCTAGTCAGGATTTTCTCTATATAACATTTGGTGTTTATAATTTGTCTGCATACTCCTGTGAAAGTACCACCCTGCACCAGCACTGCTACATCATGAAGGTTTTCTTTAATGTGCTTAAAACTATGGGTCATTCAAATAGTTTAGATATGTTCTTAAAAATATAAATTTTAGAAATTTATAGTTTCAAAAGAGTTAAAAAAGAAAAAAAGAAGATGTGAGAAAAGTATGAGAAGAAAACCTTGTGACAAAAATTCAGAACTCTTGGGGGCCCCCTGCTGGTTCGAAGCAGGTTCAGTTTGTTTTTATGTGAAGTCAGCTCTGGATCTGTGTGAAGGTTCATACAATTTGAAATAAATAAATAAATAAATAAAAGGATTGGCTTCAATCCTACTGTGTGTCTGCTATTATACTAGAGTAATACTATCCGACAGTGCTACCAGCAGAGATAAAAATAAACCTGAAGTTAAAGTCCTGTTGCTGTACAACAGGACTATTTGCGTTTATTACCTCGGAAAATTTTTCACGTCAATTTTACACTAAAATCAGTGTACAATTCACACTAAAAGTTGTCTGTCCTATGTGAAAGTGTCCCTCTGGCTGATCTTGACTGACAGCCTCCCCTGGAACTGCAACACTAACTAGAAGTTGTTTGTGTGGCTTGTGCATGTGTTGTTGTTTTTTATCTGTGCATGTACACAGTGAGGTTTGGAAACAAAAAAATTGAAGAAGCGGTGAGGTGGAGGGGGTGGGAGTCGGAGAACATCCCTTTCATCCCCGCAGGCTGAGTGAATGCCAAGCGGAAGGCGACAGAGGGTTACAGATACCCCTGTGGGGCTCGCGACAGTGCTGACTATTCATGCCTGTGTTTAAGCCACACACACTCTCAGGAATTTCTGTGATCTGAGTAACATGAGTCAAGCCGTTTTCTCCTGTGGTCTCGTTGGTCCATCGCTATGCGTAAAATGAAATTCGTTTCTCCCTCCTGCAGGTGACTGCTGGCTGTCCGGTGGGGTGCGAGTGCCCCGCGGTGCCCCCGTCCTGCCCCCCTGGGATCAGTTCGGTCCCCGACGGTTGCGGCTGCTGCAAGGTGTGCGCAGCGCAACTCAACCAAGACTGCCACGAGGAACAGCCGTGCGACCACCATAAAGGCCTGGAGTGCAACTACGGCAACGATGTGGGTCGCACCCACGGCATCTGCAGGGGTACGTACGTATACCACCGAGGCGGCAGGAAGGCGTTTGGGAAGCTTTTTTTGGGCCTAGATTTTGACATAAGTAGGGGTTGACTGAGGCAATGTGTAACTTCAGGGAGGAAAATCTTGACTCCCGATCCAGGCGGGCTGGGGTCTCTCTTTGATAGGATCTCAAGGTTTGAAGACTGTGCCACGTTTCAAAAAAACAGAGGCCCTTCATGAGCTTCGACTGAAACCTTGCCAACTCTGGGATTTATATAAGTACTTCAGTGTGTACACAAACACCCCCATGAAACACACAAACAAGCACGCACACACACACTGGTATTTATATATGTGTGTTTACCGGGGGTCTGGGAAGGGGGTTGGGGGGTTATTCTATCTGGGGTGTTTTTGGGGAGTCCCACTGAGGGGGGTTACATGCCAGGACATTATAAACAAGCCTAAACAGCTTTCTGATCTAAGAATAGGGCGCGCTTCATAAATTTGGAAACGGTGTCTTTCAATCTGCTTCTCGTGTGCCTACATTCAGACTCCTTTCAACTGTTTTACATTTTCTCATTGTACAACCGCAAGCCTCAGTGTATTTTATTGGGATTTTATGTGAAAGTAGTGCATAATTGTAAAGTGAAAGAAAAAGAACATGTGGTTTTCAAGATTTTTATTTTTTTTTTACAAATAAAAGTCTGAAAAAGGAAGGCCAAGAAATACAGCAGTCAGAAACTTGCAGTTTTAAGCAGCAAAAGGGAGGCTGATGGACTGAGCTGATTGGATGATGGATGGGTATAAATGTGGGGGGCTAACAGAACAAAACCTGTATAAAAAACTGATAAAAACATAAACTGCAGTTTCTTACTCTTTTAGGGAAACTAGTGGTTATCTTAAAGTACTGAATAAAAGTGATGTACTATGATATAGGAGAGAAAGGGCAGGACTGCATACAAGGTATTTCATCCCGGTCAGCAGTTTATTCAAATCAATGTCGAGAAACAGCTGTGGCAAAACACCCTCCCTGCTTTGGCTCTTGATGTTGCAGATAGTACCTCTTTAAAAGAGGCAAAGGCTCTGTCTAATCACAGGCTGGAAAGTGCAATGATTTCTTGAACAGGACATAACTCTCCCGCGTCAAAGTAGGCAGCAGTACAAATGCTCCTCAGTGATGAAAATTTGCTTGTTTTTTTACTTGGTTTGCTTGTTATGAATTCCCTTCATCAGCAAATCAGAGTGAGTTTTCTAACTGAGCATTGCAACTCTGGTATGACATATCGGACAGGCCTGTCCTGAAAAGATAAAAGATTATAGCAAGTGTCAATCCATTGTCCATACCCTCTTAACAGAAGATGTCCAAAGGTATCTGTTTTATGTCTATTCAGGTCAACCAAGCCATTTATTGAGCTTTTAAAATGTTAAAATTAGGACTTATACAGTAGGTCCCTTCCAAATTTAGCCAAAACATACCGGTTGAAAATCAGACTTGCTTGGACTATTTCATCCCTTCCAACATACTTTCATCCATATTTAGACATAAGTGGATGTCTTCAACCTTCCACCATAAGGTGCCACAAATTCACATTGTTTAAAAGGCAACATCACCTTATCAACCTCTGGAGGTTCATGCTCAATCGCATTCAGGATGATGAAGGGATGAAACAGAGGCAGAGCTGCTAGAGTAATAAAAGAGCTGGTGAATAACTTAAGATGAATGTTTTTAGGACAGTGAGAGGAAACCAGAGTACATGGCAATAATACAGGAATAATGTGCAACAGCACAAAGGTTCTACATATAGGACAATGAGTGTGTGGTTCACCTAGATTTGGGCAATGGGTCTTCTGGCAGTAGCTTATCTGTCTTCTTGTCTCTTTTCAGCAAAAGCAGATGGTCGCTCCTGCGAATACAATGGCCGGATTTATCAAAATGGCGAAAACTTCCATGCAGGGTGCAAACACCAGTGTACCTGCATTGACGGAGCCGTAGGCTGCATGTCCCTTTGCCCCAGCCATGTGCCTCTGGCGTCTCCTTCCTGTCCGGCCCCCAAGCTGGTGAAGGTGCCAGGCCAGTGCTGTCTCAGCATCGACTGCCATAAGGGAACCACTGTTGTGCCCCCGGCGCACCGCCGACCCCCACCTCCTGCTCACCTACCGTACCCCTTCATCCCCTACTCGATCTATCCGTTCTCCAAGCCTTATGCAAAACCGTACCGGAAGCTGTATCCTTACAAACCCAAAAAGGAGAAAGGCATCTTGGGCAATGAACTCTTAGAAGTGCGCCGCAAATGGGACAAACCACATGGAAATAAGGACCTGACGGGTAAGACATTGCATCACACCATCACCTCGGAGTGGCGTCTGCTTCCACTGCTCAGTCCTGCGTCATGTTTATGTTTTTAGCCATTTTTGCCTCTTGACGCACAGACTGCGTCAATGTGGGCCTTTAACGCTGCGTCTGTGCTGGTGTGTTAGTGTTTATGTGAGGGTTGTTTTCCACTGGCCCCTTGCACACCAGAGGTGCTCTCCCCCTCTCACACAGCACATACCTCTGTCACGCAGCTCTCCCCTCTCTGTAATCACCTTCTGTATGTGTCAGTGTTGCCTGTTCCATGAATAAGGCTACTGTACCTTTCAACCACGAATTTCTGCTTTCCCCTACTTCTCTTGATGGCCACTTTCGTCCCTATAATTTGTTGCTGACCCCACCGCTCTGTCTGTGTCAAAATGTCGCAGTACCCATTGTTCAATTGTATTCACTTGTCTTCGCTTCCATTTTTTCTAGTCTGGAGTAAGACGGGAGGTCAATGTGTGGTTCAGACCACCTCCTGGTCACAGTGTTCCCGGACCTGTGGGATGGGGGTTTCCTCTCGCGTTACCAATGACAATGCCTGGTGTAAACTGGTCAAGGAGACACGCTTGTGCAACATTCGGCCCTGCAGCTCTATGTCTATCCCTGTGAAGGTGAGGAATGTATTTGGAGTCTCCTCTTAAAAGTCACCAAAGGTTGTGAATAGATTAAAGAAACGGCTGCTCTTATGGGGTCATTGGTGTTAGTTTTATTGCCCATGTACTGTTCATAACCTTTAAAGTATTTTACAAACTGATTTCAAGTGGTGCAAGGAAACAGGAGTGTCCTGAATAAAATCACTCCACACAGAGACCATACAAAAGATTCCTTGGACTTTATTTTCATCAGTCATTTCACCTGATTTTGTTGTCCATTTTAATTAAGATGGACTGGTTTCTCAAGATATAAACTTTAGAACTTCTCTGTTCTAAAATACATGCATATCAACTGCATCTGTTGAATGTTCTGAAATCTCTTGAGCTCTGAAACTGACAGCTGCCCTTGTAATTTGGAGCTTGCGGTGTCGCCCACTGTGTTGCTCTCTCATGCTTTGCACACAGCGCCATCCGGACCGTTCCGGCTCCGGCAACAACCCACTTCTGAGCCTGATGGGCTGCTGCGCACCTGTTTTCACTGAACCCTCTGGGCTTTTTGTTGAGCTGCCGTGGGAGTTAATGTGTACCAGTGTCAACCCTTAACCATTGCTGGCATGCTAATCTCTCTTGGCAATAATCTGCTGTTCTGACCTTGATTTTGTTTTTGCACATCTCTGCAGTTAACTGCCTTAACCTTGTTTTTCATGTCTGCAGTGATGACTGAGTGGTGAAACTCCAAACAAATATGAATCTTTTATCTCCTTTTCTGGTGTAAATGCTAACAATTAAAGATAACTTCCTTGGTAGGACTCTTAAAATAATCCAATCTGTCAGGATTATCACATTTCTCAACACACATTTGACAGATGCCACAATTAAGGGAGTTTTCATACCTGACAGTCCAGTAGACTCAGTTTGTTTGAGGACCAAAATTGCAACGTTTGCTACATTTTCAGCTGCTGTGATTCTCTTTCACATTGCACTGTGTCAAACAAACAAACCAAATCCAAAAGTGAATTGTGCTTCACTAAATATCAAATAACTCATTTCATGGACATAGAATCTCAGTCTTGCTAATCCTTTGCTTTGAAAGGTACCTAACTTACTCCTCTTTCCCAACCCACAGAAAGGAAGGAAGTGCTCGCGAACACACAAAGCCCCAGAGCCGCATCGCTTGTCCTACGCCGGCTGCAGGAGTACCCGCTTGTACAGGCCCAACTACTGCGGCGTGTGCAGGGACGGCCGCTGCTGCTCCCCTCGTCGCACGCGCACGGCCAGCGTGACCTTCGCCTGCCCCGACGGGGACCTTTTCAGTAGATCCGTCATGTTCATCCAGTCCTGCAAGTGCAGCGACGAGTGCAGCCATCTGAACGAGGCGGTGATGCCGCCGCAACTCTGGCTCTACGGAGACGTTCACAAATTCAAGGACTAGTCGTTGTTGCCCCCGCCTCGCCTGCATTCCTCCATAAAAGCGTAAATTGCCACCCATTAGTGATACTTTTTATAGAGCAGCTGTTCCTAGTGTAGCTATTGAATAGATGCAGGCAATGATCACAGATGAGATTTGTTTCTGGAGGAGAAGTTTCTGCCTTTCTCGGAATGTTCCATGGACTATGGCACTTCAGCCAAGGAGAAAGGAGCAAGCGTGGAGACAAACTCTTAAGGATGGCTGTCATTTCTTCCTACTCTAGATGTTGCTAACGTATAGAAAACTGGTTTTATGTTTGATATGAAAGAAAATCTGAAACAAGGACTTTAGTGGAAGACTTGACAAGATTTTAATGGCAATTGCAAAAGGTTGCAGTTTGTCTCGCAATGGTATTTATTCCTTGATATTTATTCAAGAGACAGACATGTTGAAACTTTGGCCTGCCACTGGGATAAGAGACTTTTCTTGGAGCCTCTCTGTGGCTGAAATCCACGGACAGCTGTCAGTCACAAGCGGGAAAGGCAGACTGGTCCATGACGGTCAGAAACCAGCATCCAAAGACCGATGACCAAGAATGCCAAAAGGAGAAGAGCAAAAAAAAAGACTAGCTAAACCCGATTGGTTTAGGATTCGTACACACTCCGAGGAAATATGTCAAAGGTTGTTTATACAGCTGGACTCATCTCCTGCCTTTGCCTTCACAAGAAACTGAGACATTTAGCAAGCAGCAGAAGAACAAGCCTGGGATTCTGGCGTCGAGCAGTCGACCACCTAATTCTGTGCAAATTACAATCTTTGAGGTAAAAGTCAGCCCCTCTCTGGCTTTTGCTATAAAAATAAAATCTAAAAGCTGCGTGTGTGATGAGGTAAACATGCAATTTGTGGAACCGCGCTACTGCCTAATCTGGCCTGTAATTGAGCAGCACGCAATGTGACTGAAACAAAACAAGAAGCCGTGTCTTTTCATGTTAAAGAGGTGTCTGTTTCCTCAAACTGCTGACTGCGCAGCCGAGTCAGAAATAAGTTTTCCGTCGGGTGCAAAACCTTGGAACTGTAAGGACTCTCAAAGAGAGACTGATTCTAGGTAGGCACTGTGTATTCTTTGATTTATATACGACTGGGAAACAAAAGCATCACCCTTAACTATTGCTTGGATTAGTTTGTGCACCTTATGTCGACTTTTATACGGCGTCTCAGTGTCAAGTGTGAATACTAGGCAGACATGTCCAAGTCATTCTCTTGTACCACTGCAGGTGTTGTAGGTTTTTTTTATCCTTGCTATCTGCCCATGTAGATGCTGTGGTTTTGTTATTCTGACTAGTTCCAAGAGACACTGTAGAGCAGCTATGTACAGATTGTAACTTTGTAGTTCTACCTGCTGTATAAAGGCCCGTTATTCTGTTGAGTTAGTTCATGTGTAGTTTAAACACTGAACTCTGAACCTGGGTTCAGGTTCCTGATGAGAATACCATACCAATTTGAGAGCATTTCAAAGAAAAAGATTACTAAAGGAATACTGCTTTTTATATCGTGGAAGGAGGTTTTACCCAATGATTGGTTTTGAAGTGATAAATTTTTACAAATAAAGAAACTTTTACCCTTACTGTGTTGAAGTTTGAAATAAAAACACAGCCGTTAGCCATTGAAGCAATACAATTAATTTTCTCTTGACAATTCTGTCAAGGCTGCAGTTATCCCTGTTGTGGGTGCTCCTTTTTTCTGCCACAGTTCTTCCTTCCACTTAACTTTCTATGAATATGCTGTAACTGTGTCCTACTCACCCTGACTCAGAATCCTTTAGGCTCACGCAACCTTGGCAGATGTTTCCAATATTTTTTCCGCGATGTTTCTTAATACGTTTTGAGACCTGAACTCTTGGGTTTTTTATTATCCGTAACCAAATTCACCCAATTTACATCCCAAAGGCATAAAACATTTCACTCCATGTAAAATTCTAGTTCCCTTCTTCCTTTTGAACCTTTTCTGAGCTGTAATTTTAAGTTAAATACTAGCTATGGCGTGATACGGCCCATAATTTCAGTATTCCGTTCACACGCTATTCTGGTTGGTGTACCAGCATCAACATAACAAAAATGTGAAACTCATTAAAGAGAATAAATAAAAAATGAGATTTTTTTTTGTGCCTAAAAAGCAGATTTAACTGTTTAGCAGAAGTATTTTTTTTTTGGTTTTTTTATTATTTTTTTCTCCGAAGAGTATTTTTACGGCGCTAGTGGCTCGTATTTTTTTGTGACAGTAGGCTGACAGGAAGGGGGGAGTAGAGGGGGGAAGACATGCGGCGAAGGTCGCCGGGACCGGGAGTCGAGCCCGCGACGAGGACTAGAGCCTCCAAGCGTGGGGCGCGCTAAACCCCTGCGCCACCACAGCACGACCCAGCAGAAGCATTTCAAATCATGTGAAAACTACAAATACCATTATCTTTTAATAAGGTAACTTCTTTAAAGAGGTAGTATCAGGTAAAATCGATTTTTTTAAGCTCTACGCCATGTTGTCATTCCCTCATCAAAATCATACCTGCAGCGTCGCCTTGAATCTTTCATACATGTTTGAGAAATCCTTAAATCTCCCATGGAAACCATTCAGGTGTGCTAAACACCTGAATGACGCAGCACCGCCTCCAAGCTTCAGCCCCAATTTAAAGACGTCAAATTACAAGTCAAATTTCTTCAGTTATACTTGATATAAATGGCATTTTTTTATAAAACAAATACTGCCCCTTTAAAGTCTACAGAAAGAAAGCAATTAAATTCAAAACATTAATTATAAAAATAAATATTGTAATTCATATGATCCAAGATTCTAGTAGTTGTAGGTGCTGATTAAAAAGATCTCCTGTAGCCATCTGTGTTACAGTGGGGCTGAAGAAGCCTCTGGCTGAAGATTCTCATAAAGCAGTCTTACAAAGCAGATGCTTTGTCCATAAATTTGATTTTATTAAACTTTTCTTTGCACCACCATCAATATTTTGGGTTTATTCAATTATTTTTTCTTCTTTTTTACTTGAAGTAATTACCCAGCTAATGTTAGCTTACTATACTTTTGTCACTTCAAAGAATAGGTACGAAACATGGCACAATTAACTACAACACCTAAATTTATTGGGTTCCTTTTTGTGGCGATTTACCAACTATGACTAAAATCTGCTGCAATATCGTAGAAGCAGTAGAAATTAGTTTGCACAAAAGAAAATTAAATTTTTCTTTCATATTTTTATACCAATACTGCTAGAAAATCACTCCACTTGTTACCAAGACCATTCCCAGCTGCTAGCATGGTTTATAAGTCAGTTTCAATTTATTTTTATGTTTACACACCAAAATACTAGGACATACATAGTGAGAATCAGTTTTTTTGGGGGGGTTACAATGCCTAAACTTTGCCAAAATCTGCCATTTCACCACTAGGATTCTACTTGTTGACTCAATATATAGAAGACATTCCATTAGAAAGTCGTAGAAAGAGCTGCCACATGAGCCAAATCAGTCTGTTTACTCAAATCTAAAGACCGCTGACCTTTAGCATTGAAGATATAAAACCCTACAATACAAATCTAGGCTTTGGAAAAAGCAAAGCAAAAAAAAAAAAGAAAAAAAGACAGCTCCAAGTTACTTCTCAAGTCTATTAAGGTTTACCTCAACAGCACAATAAAACAATGCAGACAACAGTCTTAATGAGAGAGCACAACGATAAAAATGGCATTTTATAAAAAGTTTTAATTGAGGCAAAACAAAAAAAAAAAAAGAAACCATAAAAGAAATTAAAATCAAAACCCCCCTGTCCCATAAACTGACAATAAAAATAAAGGATTTTGTGAACAAACGTGCAGAGCTTTCAAATCAACAACGAAGTACGTCTACTTCCAAATAAAAAGACTGGATCCACGAAGAGGAGACGTCTGCTGGTCTGGAGGCTCATCTGGACTGCTCGACTGGGACGGGGGCAAAGGAGAGACGCATCAAACATCCGCAGACTTCTAAAATGCAATAAACACCTTTAAGCTGAGCTGTGGTGAGAACTTACTGTAAGAGGAGATGTCGATCTCATCCGGCAGCTCGGCCACGTTGACTTCGAAGCGGTCCTGCACATCGTTCAGGATCTTGGCGTCGGTTTCGTCCGACACGAAGGTTATGGCCAGGCCTTTGGTTCCGAACCGACCGGCACGGGCGACCTGATTGTTAAATAAAAAAAAATAAAAAAAACACCTTAAGTATGCTCCCAAATATCCAAACAGAAAAGAAATTCCTGGAATATTTCAAAATGGCCACGAGAGAGAGAGAGAGAGAGAGAGAGAGAGAGAGAGAGAGAGAGAGAGAGAGAGAGAGAGAGAGAGAGAGAGAGAG
>CAEFZX010029715.1:0-12615 GCA_903066825.1 Alfaro cultratus
TCACAAGTGCTTGGGGTGATTTATTTTGATTTGTTTCAGGAACCAGTTCCCCACATCTGGATTGCCCTCCCCCCTGCTGGTAGGCCCCAGTACTGTTCACTTCCCTCCCATTGTGTTTTTTTTTTTTTTAATTGCTTTTAAGACATGGAAAAATAAAATGAATTATCTTGTAATGGAATAGTCTCGTTCTCATTGGTCACGAACCTAACGTGCCTTATTAAACTAGTTCCTTGCGCAATTCCCAAGGTGGCGTTGTTGACACCTGCTGGTCACCCTGCTCTGAAGGGCTGAGTAGCAGATCCACATATATTAATTAGTGCTGCCACACAAATATGATTCCGGTAGTGCGACGCCACGGCTCCGAAGACACCAGCGATTCAACAGAGCGACTGAAATTGTTTTCCAAAGTTAATTTTGCCGGTTTATTCATGGCTTCTACTTGTTTGAGTCGAGCTAATTTGTCTGTGAACGCAACACACCTGGTTGGGGCTCATAGTCGGCGGTATTTACAGAAGTTGGAAACAGCTAGCTTAGAAACCGACCCATATCTCCTCCCTCCTGATGTGTTGAGCAAATCACCGACTTTGTCTTAATTCACACCACATGATTTATATCACTTTGTTATAAATGGCATTCCCCCTTAAACCGGAGCATTAAAAACGTTCAAAAGACGAGATGCTAACCAGTTTCTACCATACATGCTAGGCTACGTGACGGCGAGCCACTGTCTCCATGGTTACCAACGGTTAGACGAGAACTTTCTTCATAATATAATTGATATATTTCTAATCATACTTATAAGTTATGTGAACGTTAATCTTCTTACCTTGTACAAACACATTACACCGAGGGCTGACGGTCGTTATGACTGACAGCTGCCACTTGTGTTTTAACGGCTGCTTTCCTCCGCCACCATCTTTCCTCGTCCGCCACCATCTTTCCTCGTCCGCCACCATCTTTCCTCCTCCGCCACCATCTTTCCTCCTCCGCCACCATCTTTCCTCCTCCTCCACCATCTTTCCTCCTCCGCCACCATCTTTCCTCGTCCGCCACCATCTTTCCTCCTCCGCCACCATCTTTCCTCGTCCGCCACCATCTTTCCTCGTCCGCCACCATCTTTCCTCGTCCGCCACCATCTTTCCTCATTAAAAGTCCTAAAATAAAATTACATCCTTGTGTTTGCGCAGCCGACCGTGCTGCATCCTACGACCATTTTTAAAGTGAAATCAACTACATAGAAATATTAGGTCGCAGATGTCAATTTTTACACTAACTTTAAAGGTAGGCCTACTTGAATTTCCCCACTCGTGGATAATGGAGGATATTTTTATTCTATTGCTTTTAATTAGTCAAAAAAAAAAAAAAAAAGCAAACCAGGACTGAATTGTTGTGCACTAATTTTAGATTTTTAAAAAACAAAGTTTGAGATGTGCAAAACCTTTATTCTGTTTATCAATACAAAATAATACAGTAGTAACTATTAGCTTTCCTCAAATGACATCTTATCTTATAAACCCAACATATAAGATATTTCTTAACTTAAGATGCACTTTAAGAAGCTCCTTTTTAAAATATAATCTCTAAAGAAAACAGCGTTGTAAATGTTTATGATGAAATATCCTAAAATGTTAATGTCAAATTTATTTTCACGAAGAAGCAAACTTTTAAAAACAGGTTGGAATGGCACCAAAATGCTGTAAAAAATTACACAATGTAATATATTGATGAAAGTAAAAAAAAAACATCCCAACAGAAAAGTCGCTGTGACCTACATTCAAACCCAAAAAGGTAAATCCTGGTGAACTGTTCATCTTTATATGATTCTTTGAGTCAAATTTAAACATTAACCTTTACTCTAAACAGCAACTGCTGAGCTTTAAGCGTTCACACTAAAGAAACTGGATTTTATAATGAAACAGCATCACAAAGTTCATCCACTACCACAAAAACTTGTATAATATTTGGTTTTAATGTACAGAGCCTTGCAAAGAATTCAGATTCACAAAACATTTCCTCATTTTGCTTCAACATAAACTTCAGTAAAGGGTATTTGGAGATTATGTGACGCAGTATCTGGAACAATCTTCCAGAAAGCTGCAAAACATCTGAAACACTGAGTTCCTTTAAATCAAAGCTAAAACCCCACCTGTTTAGAGTTGTTTGATTAGTAGTGAGTTACATATTGACCAACATATTTGATGTTTGCTTGATTATTTTGAGGACGATATTTGACAAACTGTAATGTTTATTCCCGGTTTCATAATTGATGTTTTTATGGTGTAAAGCACTTTGAACTGCCTTGTTGCTGAATGTGCTGCATAAATAAACTTGACAAGTTGAGCACATCAGACCCACTATTTATTTTAGATGCCTAAAATAAATAGATTTTAATGTAGTTGTCTATGAACTCCTGGCATGTTATTTTGCATTTCAGCTCAACGCTTGAGGGCAAAAAGACGATTCTTTCACATGCCGTGAACAGCCACACTGCCGCGGTAGAACGACACCGTTAACTAAATGAAACCTGGAGATGTAGGTATGATTAATTCAGCACGGTGCGCCACAGCAAATGGGAAAATAACGCAGGAAAACCACTGAAGAGTAACTCAAAACCACTAATATTCTTCTTTTTTTCTTGCTCTCTGTGTCACAGTCAGACTCGTTGCCACGGTAACTGACAACAACGCCACAATATCAGGATTCAACACCGAAAACACTCAAACATTTCCCATACAAAGAAAAGAACATTCAGGGGGTGGTGTGGTGGCGTAGGGGCAAAGCACAACCCACGTATTGAAGCCTTAGTCCTCATGGCAGTGGTCACGGGTTCGATTCCCGGCCTGGTGACATTTGCCACGACTTCCCCCTCTCTCATTACCCTATTTCCTGTCTAACTACTTTCAAATAAAGGCCACTAGAGCCAACAAAACCTTTTAAAAAAGAAACATTCAGTCTGTCATAGTATTATGTTTTTAGGCTTGATGTTTATTTTTGTGATTATTAATAAGTGATAGCTAATGCTGCTATTCGCTAAGCCAACACTGCTGTGATAGATTAGTCAATTTAAACTCCTGCTCTACTGATGATCTGTCAGAGTTGGTGTTTATTTTGTAACTGAACTGAAACATCAAATTCCACATCCCATCTACATGTTAAGGTTGTCCAAAGTCAAGCTAGCATAGCTCCATGTACGCTGCAGCAGATTACAACTATTATAGTTCATTATATGGCGTAAGCTTGGACCCAAATGAGGCATTAATGTCTTAGTCAAATATTCTCTGAAATGAAAGCGGTGATGGAGGATGGGTGGGGATGGAGCAGGTGGACCTTGCCTTCTTTCCACTCTCCATGGTACTCCTCTCCGTTGGAATAGGTGAAGGATCCTCGTGTCAGGGTCATGGGTCCCTCTGGCACAGATAACACACAATAAAAATCATTAGGAGCCACTGACGTCAATCTTTGACTTCCTCACAGTTGCACACACAACGCAGGGTTCTTTGTCAACACATTAAGGGTTGTTGCTAGTTACTTTGATATGGCTAAGAGCCTTCAGAGCAACAAAACTCAGATTATTACTATAACTATATAATTCAGCATTACAATTGTCCAAAACTGGATTGGAACACAAATGAAATTATTTATTCTACTCTATTCTAAACAAATGATTATGTAATAATATTACACAGCTACCAGCTGATGCAATCATAATCACTAACAACTTCTTAAATCTTCTTAAATGTGGTATGTAACTTTTAATAAAAATATATATACATATGTTTTTTACATATTTGTTAAAACTTTGGTCACAGTATGAGACAGAGAATCTGTGGGGGAAAAACTCCTGTCTTCTTCCAGTGACAGCTACAAAAATACACAGCTTGGTCAGAAAGAACCAATCAGAACGAGGAGGAGGGTCTTAGAGCTGTTAATAATGCTTGTGTACGTGCTACTCACAACCTCTACTTTGCTCTATGCTGTTCTACAACTTCTTCCAGATAGCGTAGCCTGTCGTAAATGCTAAGGCTAGCTAGCATGGCTACCAATGGCGGCAGATATACAGTTTTCCAGGAAAGTTATTTCTTCGCCATCATGCTAATGAGCACATCATCATGGCGTGCTAATGTGCGCTAATGTGCTAATGTCTCATTAGCACATTGGTGTACATGAGAATGACTGACAGCACTAAAGCACTCTTCCTGGATCTGATTGGTTGTTTTGGATCTTAAATGGTGCATTTCTTCGGATGCCAGTAGGAGGAGGTGGAGGAAATTGATCTTTTCACAGATTATCTGTCTCATAACAAACTATTATGACATGGTGACAGTTTTACCAAATGAGAAACACATCGGACAAACAACCATGCATGGCAGGTCATTTAAATTGCACTCAGGTAATTCGAATTACCTGAGTGCAATTTAAATGAACCTGGCCATGTTTTTGGAGTGAGGAAGCCAGAGTAACTGGAGAGAACCTCAGCATTACTGGGAGAAGATGCAAACTCCTTGCAGAAAGGATCAGGCTGGGATTTGTACTCAGGGCTGCAAACTTTACCGCCTTACATATTTATTTAAATGGAGCTATATACAAATAAAGGGCCACCTCTGGTTTACAGGGAAACAGGTTTACATGCACATATATCCATTTTTCTGACATAAAATCAGCCTAAACTTTAATTGTTTCAGTTAAATTAGGGTTTTCCAACATGGTTTCTATTTGCAAAATGACAAAATAACAAGACAGAATAATTTTCATTTCGATCAAATTCTGAATTTATGCAAATTAAACTGTGTGACATACAGCTCCTCACATTAGTAGAAACTCGAAGGGAATTTGGCCCAACTAGTGTAACTGTCCAATTTGTAACTGCCAAATAAGGGTAGGAGCTTCTTAAAGAGACAGTAGCCTATTTCAAAAGGTCAGACACGCTGCAAAGTAAAATTTATTCAAGTTACTTTGATGCAAACTGCATTTTCATAACAATTTAAGGTAACATACAGAGACCACATAAATTATCAGTTTCTCAGATTTTACTTTTTATAGGTTTATGTTTGAGTAAAATGAACATTATTATTTATTCTATGAACTACTGACAACATGTCTCTGAAATTCCAAGCAAAAATTTTGTATTTATTTATTTGATGTCATATAAATGTGTGTGGATACGATTTATTGATTTAATTATTTGTTTTCAAGTATTGACAACAATTTGTTACAGACCATTGTCTATTAATTAGGTATAGTTGCTTTGACAAATTCATCTTTCTTTCATTCCTGTATTGATATTTTTACTCATTTATTTCCATCTGCTTCCTCAGCAATGCAAAGAGAGATTTCTATCTGATTAAAATATGCGTTTATTGTCGTTTTTGTTGTTTTATCATCTCCAATTAGGCGGCATTAAATGGGCTGAGTGGAGAAGTGAACGTCCAGGCCTGGTGTTTTGGATCAGGCCCGGTGTCAGAACACAGGGGAGGAGTGCTGTGTATCCCTCCATCTAATGTTGCCACAGTAACGGTGCCCTAATCCCTCTCATCTAGCCGGCATGACGCTGGCAGCCACCAAAACACACACACACGCACACACACCTGGAGAAATAAAGGAAACGCTTTACCTGGTTAATTAAAGAGACTTTCAGTTCCTTCTCTCTACATCTCTGAACACAACGCGGCACTTGATCCGCTCCACTCTGCGACTATTAAGCCGTTTCCCCCCTCTTTCATGTTTTCTTCCTAAGAATTGCCTCAGTGCTCTTCCAAAGATCCCCGTTCTGATTGGCTGCTTCTGCCCCACCTCAACTCAAGCTTGGTGCTGATTGGCTGCGCCCGCAGGTTTCCAAGCCTCCGCAGCAGACATCTTTGCTGAGGGCAGCGGGTTCAATGACTTAATTAACCGAAGTGCTTCTTCGTGAAAGCGTTTGCCCTTGCCTTTTTGTCTTTCTTTATGTGCCTCCCACCATCTCTGTTGGGTTATAAAACGGAACCAAGATTCCCTTTAATGATTCGGTGTCATTTCTGGTTTCAATTTGGTGATTAGGCCCGCGTTTTTCCGCTGGTTTTATGGAACTTGATTTATGGGTTACCAAATGCGCTAAAACAGCTGCGCTGAGGTGGCTATAGGAAGCAGTATGGATTGAGCACCAGCAAGGCTTTAATTTAGTGAAACTATCAAGGTGACCCAAATGAAACAAAACACAGATGGCCTCATTTCTTTACTCTGGGGGAAAACCCTTAAATCCCCTCACACTGGGTCACAGCCTAATTCCAGTTTCACACACTCATGTTTTTTAGGCCCATTGTTCTCCTTGTTTTACATCCTTATGCGTTTAGTGTGAACGTCAGCTTTTGTGTGGGGACACAGAAAAGAAAACAAGTGTTTAATTTAGTGAAATAAAATCAGAAATGTCTTTGTTCTAGTTATAAACAGTGTTGGTGGAAAAATATTCACTGAAATAGATTTTATGTTCTGGCATCTAAAAAGGATGAATGTGGTTGTAGAATATCAATATGATAAAGGAGTACTGTAGTTTTATAACTTACTATACACTGGATGAAACAAGCATTCCTAAAGTCCATAAATATGTTTTGCATTTCAGAAATACTCAGTTAAACAACCTAATTTAGCTTTCATTGATATTTGGGTTTAATAAATCAGCCTTGTGTCAAATGTGTGCTGATGTTTTGTTTTAACCCAGTGGCTTTTTGTTATGTAGGTTTAAATCATTTTATTACATTTTCAACTTGAACACAGGGTCGGTTCTGGATGGGGGTCCTGTGGGGGCCTGTGCCCCTGGTCCTGGCCTCTTTTATGGCCCTTTTACTGAAGTAATAATAACATATATTTGTTATGATATGTACTGGCACAGAAACTGTTTAATCCTCTACCTTCAGAGTTCAAGTTTAACAAAAGTTAAGGTGATAAACGTTTAGCTTTAAAAGTATAAATATCAGATCTAATCTGATATTCCAGGGGTCTGAAACCACCAGTTCTGGAGCCACAATTAGGTCTTTGGTTCTGTGGCTCGCTTAATTAATTAAACAATGAAATATTATGTTTTTGTTTTTCTTTGTTTTCTACTTTAATGTAAAAAAACCAATAAAATAAAAACTAGCCCGACCCTGCTAGTGCTTGAACCAGATTGAAATAATTATTTTGTACAGTTGAGGTTTCTCCAAACTTGGTTTGGAAAAGAATAAACCAAAACCTTAATCGCTGTTATTGATTATTCAATATGTATTTATTGACATTTCCCAAATCCAAGATGGAAATTTAAACTTCAGTGCCACCTGAAGTTGTTTTTCTGACCTGGAAGGTCAGATCCCAAATTAAAAATAAGTTAAATTTTTACATTTTCATTTTTTATTTAAAGGAAGATGCAGAAACAAACCATTAACTAGCAGTTCTGATGGTTTGATTGCATGTCAAAAAGTTTCTTATTACCGAGGTTTTGCCCAGGAATCCCATCCCGGTGGATTAAAACGTCCATCTTTCTAAAGACCATCTAAACTTACATAAGTTGTTTAACTCAATCTAAGGTATTTTCATGACACAAACCTAAATTTAAATTTTAGACTGGGTTTGAGTTTCCACTTAAAATGTTGTTTAAATGCTGAGTTTCTACAAAAGGTGGGCCAAAGACCAAGCAAACTGTACATTAAGATACAATAATTAATAATTATCCCATTTGAATTATTCAGACTTTGCAAATTCAGATATGAACATATTAAATGTTTTTAACTTTGATTTTTAAACTGGAAATTAGAGTTTATACATGCCACTATATGAGCTGAATGCTCAGTTTGGATGCAGGTCGTTTAAAACCTAAATGATGGAGCAATAAGTTGTTTATTTCAGATGTTTTGGAAATCACTTACACAGATTATTTTTGTTTACTGTTTGTAAACATGTCAAATTATTGCATCAACAGCAGAGAAGTTCATTATTATCCTGTAGCATTCATAGTATTTAGGATAGTAAGAAAATATTTTCACGGATTCTGTGAGTAAATGGAGAAAACAAGACATAACACTTGAGTTAAAATAATATATTTAATTTTACTTCTGCTTCAATGCTGATGAGGAATAAAAATAAATGCTACAAGGAAGCAAAATTAAAAGACATATGTTCGATAAAGACATATACTACAGATACATTAACACTGAAATGAAAATAACATTTAATAGAGATGTAAGTATTAAATTGTATTTTATTGATTGTTTTAATTCAGTTAAATTCGATTCAAAGACACTTTATTGATCCCAAAGGGAAATTAAATAATTAATCTACTTGTGTCTCTGCTTTTAAAATTATACAGCTTTTACATTTTTAATTTTCTACTAGATACTTTGAAGCTCTTTGTAGGTTATTTCTGAAATGTCCAAAATGAATTTATTGTTGCTATTGTTTAATTATTATTACTGCTATTATTAGACTCATTTGTAAAAATGTTTATGTCAGGCTATGCAAAATGCAGATTATGTTGAGTATGAAATTACTCTCATAATAATAATCATTTTATATACAATGACTATGTTTTTACTACTTCACATATTTTTGTTGCACTTTTTCCTGGTTTTTCTACTTAAACATGTCTTTGTTTAAATTTAGTCTTGTGAAGCAACTGTCATTATGTTTTTAAAAAAGTATATTATTAATATTACTTTAAAGTTATAACTTTTTCAGACAACAAAGAGCAAAATTGTTCAAAGTTTAAACATTATAAATAAGCAGACGCAGTTAAAAACAATGCATTGTATAAATCTGTATGTTTAAAGGTCATATATTTAGAGTTGTTGTTGTAAATATGCTTTACACAAAATGCATTTAAGACCATCATAAAATAACTAATTACAGGTGGAGTTATGATATTTCCTCGCACTAAAGTGTCCTGTATACATTTCAACTAGTTTCTGTTTCTCTTTTGCTGCCCAGTTTTTGCTCGGAAAGGTGAGACATATTTCCAGTTTTCACTCCCATATGAGCAGGTAGTGAAACCCATCTGTTGATTTAAACAACACTTTATTTTAAATCTCCGGCGCGGCACACCCTCGCCCTTTGACACACATACAGCAGGTTTAAGCCTTGCCAAAAAAAGAAAGAGAAAATTTGCGCACGGGCGCCCATGTGGCACACTCCGTGGCTGTACATTAAAACAAACATCCCACGGAAGCAGCCAATGGCAGCCGATCCTCGTGCAGAGATGCTGAGGCGCGGAGGGGAGGGGGCAGTTTAGGTGGGTGGGACAAACAGCGGCATAGAAAGGGGGATGCTGCAGCCCCGTCCTCCTCATATCTCTCTCCACCCAGCCCTAGAATAAAATCCACCGGTGACGTGCGCGCAGAGAAGCACCCAGCAGTATGTGCGCGCCCACGGGAGGGGCCGATAGAAAATGGCGAGTCTGTGCAAAAGGCAGCAATGCACGATAGAGAGGCGCGGCTTTCGGCAGGAACTTGACTCTTGGAGGCACAAACTCATTCACTGTGTAGGTAAGCCCGCTTGGATTGGTGTGGACGCGTGTGTGTGGCTGTGGTGTGTGGCGGTGTTTTCCTCCGGCTGCCTCAGCTGGAGCCTGGACAGCGCAAAACCGGCGCCGTAACGTGGACTGGCAAACCTAATGGCTGTCTCTAAAGCGCTTTTCTGCTTTTTGCGCGGCGCTCTCCGCCTCCCACCGGACCTGTCCAAAGGACGAAAAAAAAAAAATGTATTCAGCTGTAAGTTTTCGGTGTCACCCAGAACCCGGTCCGGGTTGTTTGACCTGCGACCTTTTTAATTCCGTCCCGTTGCTCCAGTGAAAGTTGCATCAATTAGAGGCAATTTGAACTCGTTTTCCTCCTCGTAGCAGTTTATTTATTGTAGCTAAGCAGTGCAGGTCACGTGTGCAGATGGAGCTGCGCTTCAGCCAATGGGGTTGGCCGCTGTCGGCCGACCCGTGCCCGCTCACGCGCGCCCCCGCGCAGAGTTTTGTTGAGAGGGCGGCGCGCACGCGCTCCGTGTCCAAACAGGAGGACGCCCCCCTCTCGCCCCCCTCCTCTGCCCTGGAAATCGGCTTTTGGGAGCGCGCATTGCTGCATTGGGGGAAATGTCACTGAAAATCATTTTTAGGGGTGAAGTGATCTTCAGGCACGCGTGGCTTACAAAAAAAAAAAAAAAAATCCCTTCTGGGTTCGCTTTTCTTTTTTCTTTTTTGACCAAGACTTGTTGATGGATGCAGTATGAAACTCTGTGGATTAGATTAAATTAAACACAAGTGATTGAATAAAAGGAGAGGTGTGTGTCAGTCTTTGTCCATCCCAGAGAGGAAAAGAGAAAAGAGCGCAGGGGTTCCCGACCTTTTCCTGCGCTGCCCTTTGCTTCTTTTGGATTTTATTTTGGGAGGTTTTGCCACCTTAATCCTCAGCCATCTTTCATCTCTCAGTTCCTCCCCATAAGATCTCACATGCATTATGTATTTCATTAGCTCTGTTTAATCCGGTTACGCTGACATTCCCTGATGTTTTGGTAAGATTATAATCCAAACACTGATCTCGCTCTCCTGTCTCTTCACTCCTAATCTGTGGTTTGGGAAGCAGAACCCCCCGTGGCAGAGGATGATGATGATGATGCATGGTACATTCACTGCTTATTTGTCGACATATTTTTAAAGATGACGTGCGAATGGGGGAGATGTTGGTGTTCGAAAGTGAAAGTGTTTTTGGGAATCTATGACCTTCATTTTACGTGCTGCAAAATGTCACAAGTGCAAGGAAAAACAAAACCATTATTATGCACTAATCAGTCAGCTGAAGTTTAAAATTGTCCACCTTTCAACACTCTCCTAATGTGTCTAAATGTCACCATGTTTGGTGTTTAAACATAATAGACAGTCATTTAGTATGTTTTTGTGTTGGATTTAAAGCTTCCAGATCTACCAAAGCTGTTTTTATTTCTCTCACTTGACTGTTAGAAAAGATGGAAAAATCTTATCGCTGTACTTTTATTTTTATTATTTGTTTTATGGCCGGGGCCACTAAAGTGTAATTTCCTGTTGGACATTTTTTTTCATTAATTTTCTTCCATGCAAAATTATTTAAAATTTTTCCACACACACACACACGCATGCGCACACACACACGCACACACACACACAGAAACACACACACACACACACACATATACTGTATATATATATATATATATATCTTTGGAAAAAATGAAGAACCCACTTCCCTGAACCCCACTGAAAACCTCCTGGTTATTCCACCAATTATTGATTTCTGAACTCTTCCTGAGTTAAAACATTAGTTTTGTTGCTTCTAAATAAATATGAACTTGTTTTCTTTGCATTATTTGCATCTTTTTCATTATTTAAACCAAATAAATAAAAAATTTTTGCTTGGATTTTCAGAGACATGTTGCCAGAAGTTCATAGAATAAAAGAACAATGTTCATTTTACTCAAACATATACAGAGAAACTGCTCATTTCAAGTGGTCTCTTAGTTTTTTCCAGAGCTGTTTATAATTGTATGTCTTCTCTGCTCTGCCTTCCTCCTTTCATTTTAGTTTGCTGTGATTAGTGCTGTTCAAATGATTTAGTGGGTCACTGGGTTTGTGTTAACAAGAGCTAAGGATGACTTTGGCCCTCTTAAAAAAATTTACTGCTCAGTTTGAAGGATTGCCACACGCACTTTCTGGCAAAACAAGGTGGATCATGTAACCACAGGAAAAATAAATACGTTATTCAGCCGATTCAGTGAGATTTGAACCTGCTGGAGCAAGGTTAAGATACGGCACATGACATCGTCTACTTTAAAGTGGAGCTCCAATATGACGAATACGCTGCAAGATAGCTATTGTGCAGCTTTAATCCGTACAGTCGTATCAGAGTGGTACCACAGGGTGTTCCAGCACCACAAAGCCCAGTAATGAAGTCACAGCTGGACGCTACGGCCTGTAATCGCGCCGCGTGTGAAGCTCAACGCCCTGCTTGTTGACATTCTCCGGTTTGTCAACCGTTGAGGCCGAGAGCTTCAGCGACTGCAGCAGGTATCGGAGGTGGGATTGAAGCCCGACTTGATGTTTGTTTGTTTGAGAGCTAATCTGAGGTAGTGAGATTAATGGCTAATTGAGCTGAAAGTCAGAGTTTTCTAGATTACCACGTTGAGCAGGTTCTGGTCAACCTTTTTGATTTAAGAACCACCTTTTATTTGCTTACTTTTCTACATAAATTGATGGTAAATAGAGGATCAAATAGGCTGGAATTGTACCAAATACTGATTTATTTATTTTATTTAGCCACTATAAAACTCATGGAATCCATTTTAATCTGTAGCATAGTTCTAACAAACCTCACTAATTTAATTCCTCACAAAAAGAAGATAAAATATTCTACTTTACCAGAACTGCATTGTTTTTAATTGAGTCACATGATTTTCAGCATAAGGATTATTATTTATACACATTGACTTAAATATTACCAAAATCTTATATTTCCTGAAATACTAAGAAGGCTACAGTATAAATAAATAAAAATAAATATAAATAGATATAAATAAATACATTTAGGCTATAGTAGGAATTTTTTTTAAATAAACAGCTAATTGATAAAACAAATGGATAAAAAAGCATTACTTTTAATTGTT